>JARFJB010002472.1:1757500-1847500 GCA_036346205.1 Vesta saturnalis | reverse complement strand
GTATGCATTGAATCTTTTTTCTGAATACGCAACGAACGCTGTTAAACGATGGGGCGGAGATCCACATCGAATCGGTTCCCATCCTACCGATCGGTACTTATCAGACTTGTCAAGAGTCAGAAGAAAAAGTTTACCGATGTGTCTTCCGTTTGTTTTTGTGCAGCATCCGTTGAAGTGAGGATAGGTTCTATAACTATGCCTGATTTGAAGCTGCTACAGCTGACGATTTTGTTTCTGTTTTCAACGTTTATTTTCGGTAATTTAGCTTTATCTCTAAAGTTTGTTTATTAAATTTCTTAATGTAAATTCTATTACGTTTAAATATATTTAGTAAAAAAAAAACGAAGTAGGTTATACAGAGATTTTCTTCAAAGGAAAAGCAAATTAAGAGAAGGGTGATTTATGGCTCCCTGTTATAAGATGTTAGATAGACAAAAATGTTGCACTCAAAAAGGCATCAAGAAATCATCAGGGTGTAAAACAAGCAATAATATTTCTGGTTACGCTTCGACTAAAATTGCAATATTTTATTGAAACTTCTTTAAAAGCGCCTGTCGTAGAAAGCATACTAAACTCATTAAGCTAATGATGTGTGTCCTAAACTTACTTGCTTTGATATATTTTATGCATCTTGATATCCGCCATGCGAATGATTTGATTCTGAAGTACGCCGACGACGTTGCTATGTACCTTATCTACATGAACAATCTTAACAAGGATGAAAGGCTTCAGCATTATCAGATCCTTAAACTTCATTGACTTTTCTACGCTACATTTGGAATTTATCTAATTTTAAGGTGTTTCTGTATTTCGAAATATTTTTAAAAGGAGATTACTTCAAAGCAATTTTAGATACGTCTTGGCAAAATAAATGTTTGTGCTTTCGTCTAACATGCGTTATTAACAAGAGTTTGCTTTATTTAAAACTTTGATCTCTAAAAATGTAGGGGATATTAGGCACTTTTAATGTCGGCATTAGTATTATGCTAAAGAAGTTCACAGGGATTTTCAGAAATTACCAAAAATCTCTTAACCATAAACAAAAATTAATGTTTTTTTTAACATATAGAAGGCATTGCAGTATAAAAATACAAGGTAACGTTAAGATTTTGGAGTGGATAAACCAAATTTTACAACCTTCACCATAGTTTAAATTGTACTTCCATTAATTCTATTAATTCGTCTTTTTTGAGATTATTTTGAGGCACTGGGTTTATGCTGTCTTCTGTTGTGCGTGGAACGTATTTTGGATGGTAAATGAACGTGGATTTGCAGGAGAAATTTTTTTTTTGTGAACAGAATGTAAATTATCCTAAATGCTACGCCACTGAAGTTTCAATATAGCGTTGTGTATCAGGTAAAAGAGCATTTAAATGTTATATGAAGATTTTTGAGAAGAAAGTATTGAATTTGATTAAGAACTAATATTTTAGTAAAATCCCTGTTGGGATGATAATGGTTAAATGCTACCGAAATTTGCCACTCGTGCTGTGGAATACGGTATTAAAATCTATGTAAATATGTGAATGGGTGGATATATGATATGCTGATATTATATTAAAGTTCGGAAAGGCTTTCATAAAAAGTGGAATATAGATCTGGACAGTATATCGAAAGAATTTGAAGGTGAATTGGAGTCTTCCCAAGAATTGTGAGAATATTTGTAAAGAAATTCAAGATGACTTCAATTTTCTCGTACTGGCTGCGTTAGTTCCGTTTCAGACCTTCCACTCGGAAAAGACGCACAGTGGAAATTTTCTTTGGGATAAATTGACTGTGGTTTTAGCGCGTAAAATACGACGATGTTGGGCAAAATGGATGACCGCAGGTATATAAGGGAGAGACTGATAGGGTTTACATTATATGCACCGAGTCACTAATACAACATATGTCCTCCGATTGCCACCTAGGTGAAACCATCACTTCGGACCACCTGCCTCTCCTAGTTAAAACATCCCTAGCCACCGTCCCTCCCCCTCCTCCCACCCACATTATTCGTAAAGACTTCCAAAACGCCGATTGGAATGTATTTGGCGTATACATCTCCAATAACCTTCAGGCTTACGATATTCACACCCTCATTGATGTCGAGAGAGCGGTCACCGACTTAACTTCTGTTATCGCGGAAGCGGTCAAAGCCTCAATCCCCTTAAAATCAATAGATATCGCCCGAAAACCTCTCCCACAATATCGTAACCTTGATCAAAGAGAAGAGACGAGTATATCGCGAATTTCTGAGATCAAGGGACCCCGCTCTCAAGACCGAATATAACCGATTAAACGCCCTAATTCGGCGTGAAACTAATACCTACACCGAAAGAAAATGGGTCCAGGCCACCTCCAATCTCAACTATAGAGATGGCAAGAGGTTCTAGCACACCTTCAATATTCTCACCAAAAGGAAAACCAAACCGATCCTCGGGGTAACCTAATCTCCACCGATCAAGACAAAGCCGAAATTTTTCGCCACCAGCTCCAATCTGTCTGTACCTCACGAACGATCCCTCGTTCGACGACAACTTTAAAAACCGTCTAGAGCCAGACCTTGAGGATTTCAATAACTCCGAATTACCCGAGTAAATTCTGGATGATAATGACCCGTTCTTCTGCCCAATTACCCCAACTAAACCCTCAAAAAGGCAAAATATCCGCTCCCGGACAGGACGGTCTCAACCGACGCATACTGAGACACCTGCCACCTCCTGCTATCAGACGTCTAACACGCATATATAACAAATGCCTCTTCCTCTCTTACTTCCCGACGGTGTGGAAATCCGCCTCGACCACCATGATCCCCAAAAACTTCTCAGACCTGACAGATCAATCTCTCTCCTCAGCTGCGTAGGGAAATTCTTAGAGCAGATCCTAGCCCGAAGGCTGGGAGATTACATAGAATCCAATAACCTATTACCCGACAGCCAATTCGGCTTCCGACCCAATAGAACCTGTCACGACCCATTGCTAAAACCGCTAACGGAAACATCACGTGCATTTAACCACTTGTTACTGTAACCTTGCCGTGTTCTTAGACATAAAGCAGGCCTTTGACAGAGTCTGGCATGCGGGTATAGTTTACAAAATCCGAGAATCAGCTATCCCCCCGAGCTCACGAAGCTCCTACTGTCTTATCTAACAGATAGGACGGTACTAGTCCGAGTGGGTTCATCCCTCTCAGAAAGTTTCACTCCTCAAGCAGGCGTACCCCAGGGTTCTGCCTTGGCACCTATCCTATACCTCACTTTCGCCAATGATATCCCCAATGTAACCACACCCGGAATATCCTTAGCGCAGTTCGCCGACGACACTGCCTTCTGGACAGCCAATCGGTCAACGAAAAATGCATCCAACACTTTGTTCAGAACCCTACAGAACTTCTCCAATTGGGCCAACCAATGGAGAGTCTCCATAAACCCTACCAAAACCCAAGCCATTCTATTCCGGCACCCTCATTATACCCGACACAAATTACTCTCGAAGGACGAGGTAACCATTTCTCTGTAAGGGGAACGGTTGCCTCTTCGCGCGGAAGTAACATACTTAGGAATCACATTCACCAAAAACCTTAGCTGGAACGCTGATCTAAAAAAAACCCTAAACAAAATGCGAAACCGATCCAACCTCCTGGGCGCCCTTAGGGGACGCATAGGGGGATGTCAACCCGAAACCCTTCAACACCCCTATAAGACCTTTATACGGCCCGTAATAGATTACCGTGCTCCATTGTACGCTACCCTAAAACCCAAAGACCTAAAATCCATAGCCTCACGTGAACGACGAGTCCTACGGAGAATACACCGGTTAAATTATAGAACTCCCAATGAAACCACCATTGAACACGCTAACATTACACCTATCACCCAACGGCTCCAAAAACTTCAATCAAACTACACCCACCGTAGGATATTCGGCGCCACAGAAGCTACCAAGAACGTCCTCCGCATTCCATATAGGCCCCTAACCCACATCCAATACCTAAGAACTCACAGGAAAAAACCCAAAAATAAGTTCAAGCACCCTCCAACTATCCTGACCCAGAATCTCGAAAACCTCCCCGAGGAAATCGAGAACCTCCTAAATGATATCCCTTACGCCCTTAGATAAAATCGAAGACGACCACTGCAACGACCAAGGAATCGATAACAAACACCACGCACCTCACTCACACGCCACATTTACACACTACACGTACACACCACACATACACACGCAATCCAAACAAAAAAAAATTATACTAGTAATAATTGTTCTTTTTGCAACCATCTAAACACTATACACTATATTGTATGCACTAATACAATATACACAACTATATAACCCCATTAACACAAGGAAGACCCAGGACTGTAGAGGAAGCAGACTCCTGAACAGTCCGCAGGAATAAGTAATAAGATAAGCTATGCTAACAATAAGCAGTATAACTAATAAGCATACTAACAAAAAAAAAGTGTTCACAAGGGGACACTCAGCAAAGACTGAGGGGTGGTCGCGTGCGGGTATTTTGTGAGATCATAAAAACGATCTGTGCTGATATTTATTTTTATGTAATTAGCATAGTGCATATTAATTGACTGTAAAAACCCATTTTTGGGATGAAGTATTTAGACATTTACATATGAAAGGATTAATTTGTGAATTGGAAAAAATGCTAGTGAATTTTTTTTTAAGTTAAGAAGTGTTGAATCATCTTTAAAGTAAACATCAAACATCGAGTTGGAAGTATTGTGTATTCAGAACCGCATCACCCAAAAAGGAACTTAAAGTGAATTTTATATAACATATAATAAAGTTGTGTTTAAACACTTATGAATTAGGTTAAACAGTATCGGATATTAATTTTTTTGATTTAAGTACATGTGCGATCGATTGTATACAAACATTTAATAATTTTAATATTCAAACGTAAATAAATATATTCTGTCACTAACATTTGTTTTTCGATGAGGGCATATCGTAAAAGTGACTGCCCCATTTTGTTTTACGCGACGGAATACGGACATTTAAGATAGTGAATCCCGTTGATGGCCGCTTATTATTGACAAGTGTGGATACATAATTAAGAATTAATTACAACGAATGAACCCAGTGGCCACATTACACCAGATAAAGGACTGCGGAACCTATTTATGCAAGGATAACTTTAGATTTTTGAATGGCAGAAGTTTGATTATCTTTAGAGGTATCATTGTTTATATTGTTTCGTTTCAGGCAATAAGGATAATCAGTCTACATTAGCGTTATTATATGTTTAGATAATGCGATTTAGGGAGTTTTAATCTATAAGCAATATCTGTAAATGTTTTTGAAAATTGGTAATACAGATTCATTAATTATCTGATTTGTTTGTGTGTTTAAATTGTGATTCCTTAGTCTAAAGTTTAAAAGAGAAACAGTATTATGAGAGTTAGTTGTTTCTTTGTATGCAATTACATAATGGATTGCGCCCTTTTAAAGTAATCACTCTTTTGATATTTTGGCTTTGTGATTGTCCTGAGAATTGTTTAATTCGGGTCAGATCGATTACAAAATTTACTTATCTTGTATTCATTAATAGTCATTAAGTACATAATACTAATAAAACCATATTTATTATACAGAAACTTCACATTTGAATTATTACAAATGATTCATGTTGGTGAACGTTTAAACACAATTTTAGAGAAAATGTATTTCAGATTATATTTGATAAAAAATATATGATACATGAATTATTTTAGAAAAATTCAAGATTATGCCGGCGCCTAGAGACAATTTTTCTTAGATTGAATGTTGTTATTTGTTGATTTACGTCTTCTATCGACCCCGCCCATTTCCACTGCAGTTGGCTTGGCAACACGCTTACCTCGGTTGGCCTACACGAAGTCTAGTGCGGTTTGATCATGTAACACTTTGTAGACCAAATAATCTACCGGTACAGGCTTGATGGTCCCATACTAATATAGCATATGAAAGCGCATTTCTAAGTAAGATAGTTGACATATGCGAGCTACAAGATGAGAAACATGATTTTACCAGTTTAGTTTGGGGTCTAATTACACTCCCAACGATTTAAACGACATCTCTTCTAGTGAATTATATAACGATTTTGATGTATAACAAACCGATTTAGTTTGGTCATTGCTTAAAGTCAAATTTTTATAACTAATCAAATTAAGAGCATGAAGACGTGTTGGCTCTAATTTTCTCATGACCACATCACTCGTACCTATCGATGTGTCATCAGCAAACAGAATTAGGTTGGTATTAATATTAAATGACATGAAATGCTGCCCAAGATCATTTATATAAGAAAAATAGTGGTCCCAATATCGAACTATGGGGTACTCCATATTATATGAGACGCTTAATTGAAAAACAGTTGTTCCATTCTACACATTGATACCTATTAATCAGGTATGAAGCAATCAATGTAACACTATTTTCACTAAAATTAAGGTTTGTTAGTTTTTGCAGCAATACAATCAAATGCATTACGTAAGTCACATAAAGCAGATAAAAGAAATACACCTTTTTCAAAGAATTAAGTATAAATGATATAAAATGTACACTGTGTGTACATATCTTCACACTTACTCGATTTCAAGGATACGATTAAGTCGCGGGTTTTTACAACAGAGAATTCTTGAAAGTGAAAATTAATTTTTTGGGTATTAGAATGTGAAGGATTATCAAGTTTTGAATAACTGAATTTAAACATCTAACTAGATCAGAGGCTATATTTGCAAAATGTTCATTGAACATTTTTAATTTTAGGGTGGAATAATGCAATTACTTATTAAACCAACAACCACACTAATTGCAATTATTCCGGTACAGTTTCAGTTAGTTGTCTCCATCTAGTGTCGTAGAATGTGTTGAAGTCACCACTTAAAACCAAAAGAAAAGCGTTATAACTTACTGATTTTTTGCAAAAAGGTTACTGTTTTAGACTCACCATTTCATCCGCTTTTAAGATACTTATTTGAATAAACACAAACGACGACAGAATTGATCCAAAAGCAAATTAAATAAGCAATTCCATTTAGCGCATCAGAGATTGCTTTGTATTTAGCATTTATCAAGTGTCAAATTTAATTGTCTTGTGCTTATTGTTTCTGTCTCATTATTGTAAAAAAAATCAATTATTGTATTCGAGAGCTGCTCGATATGCATTTGTGCTTTGGTGCTACTAATTGCAATGCTCGTGTAGCTGCTCAGTTGTATAGACAAAGATTTCCAAACAGAAGGCTCCCACACGATAGCACCTTTGGAACTATTGAACGCAAATTCTTAGAGTATGAAAATCTAAAAAGAAGGAAAAATTCCGCACAGACTGCTCGTATACCAGTTGAAACTGATGAAAACGTTTTAGATAGAGTTCATGCACCGCTCACAATAGGTACGCGAGTGTTAGGTTTAGAATGTGGTGTGTCACACACCTAGGCGTTTAAAGTTTTTGGTGAACAAAATTTACATCCCTTAGAACTACAAGAAGTAGATGCACTACTGATTCCCGATTATCCTCTTCGGATGAATTTTTGTGAATAGTTTTTAAATAAAAATGGACAAGATGCACGATTTGTTAGAACCTTTTTGACCACGGACGAGTGCTTTTTTCTGGAAATGGAGTGATAAACCAGCGTAATTCTCACAAGCGGTTGGATGAAAACAAATATCCAACAGCAATAAGATTCCATCACCATACGTTTAGCGAAAATATTTGGCTAGGGGTAGTAGACGATTACCTAACCGGAACTATACGTTTTCCAACAAGACTTACTGGTGACATATATCTCAACTTTTCATCGGAATTGTTTGACGACCTACCTGTAGACCGTAGGAAGAACACGTTTTTCATGCACGATGGTGCCCAACGACATTCGATACGAAACGTAACAGTCTTTAAATGCAATATTTCCTGGACGTCTAATTGGGAGAAGCAGTGAAGTACCGTGGCCGCCACAATAACCGGATTTAAATCAGGTAGATTTCTATGTATGGGGTTATCGAAAAACCCGCGTTTATGCTGTTGGAATAAATACTCTAGGATAACCTTGCAATCGGATGCAGATGGCATGTGATGAGATTAGACCCATGCTAGGAATCTTCCAGAAAATTAGACATAATTTACTAAAAATAATATAAGCTTGTATACAAAAATGAGAACATTTTGAACAGTACCTGTAGAAAAAAAAATTAGATTTGATTATTTCTTCCTAAAATAAAGCACCAATTAATTTTTTCTTGAATTGCGTTGTCTTTTATATCAACGCGAACCTCAAAAACTAAGCGCTAATTCGAAAAAACACTAGGTATGACTTTGGCTTCAAAATACAATGGCGAGTCTGAAATAGTAACTTTTTGGCAAAAAAAGTAGTTAGACATACGTTTATCTTTTGTTTTTAATGGCGACTTCAACAGATTCTACGTCTCTTGATGGAGCCAACTAACACAAAAATTCACCGGAATACTTGCAATTAGTAAGACATGAAGGCATACCAAATTTCAATTTAACTATCCTTCTAGTTTTTAAGAAATCTTAGTCTTTTTTCTTAAACACGCTGTATCTTGGTTAGGAATCATTTTCAAGAACGCATTTATAAGAATTTTTGTCCTATTTTGGAACCTAGAATCTCCAGTTTTCGTTTGTCTGTGATTATAAGATACACCCTGTGTGTGTGTGTTTTATATATATATATATATATATATATATATATATATATATATATATATATATATATATATTCTTTGAAAAGGTGTATTTCTTTTATCTGCTTTATGTGACTTACGTAATGCATTTGATTGTATTGCTGCAAAAACTAACAAACCTTAATTTTAGTGAAAATAGTGTTACATTGATTGCTTCATACCTGATTAATAGGTATCAATGTATAGAATGGAACAACTGTTTTTCAATTAAGCGTCTCATATAATATGGAGTACCCCATAGTTCGATATTGGGACCACTATTTTTCTTATATAAATGATCTTGGGCAGCATTTCATGTCATTTAATATTAATACCAACCTAATTCTGTTTGCTGATGACACATCGATAGGTACGAGTGATGTGGTCATGAGAAAATTAGAGCCAACACGTCTTCATGCTCTTAATTTGATTAGTTATAAAAATTTGACTTTAAGCAATGACCAAACTAAATCGGTTTGTTATACATCAAAATCGTTATATAATTCACTAGAAGAGATGTCGTTTAAATCGTTGGGAGTGTAATTAGACCCCAAACTAAACTGGTAAAATCATGTTTCTCATCTTGTAGCTCGCATATGTCAACTATCTTACTTAGAAATGCGCTTTCATATGCTATATTAGTATGGGACCATCAAGCCTGTACCGGTACATTATTTGGTCTACAAAGTGTTACACGATCAAACCGCACTAGACTTCGTGCAGGCCAACCGAGGTAAGCGTATTGCCAAGCCAACTGCAGTGGAAATGGGCGGGGTCGATAGAAGACGTAAATCAACAAATAACAACATTCAATCTAAGAAAAATTGTCTCTAGACGCCGGCATAATCTTGAATTTTTCTAAAATAATTCATGTATCATATATTTTTTATCAAATATAATTTGAAATACATTTTCTTTAAAATTGTGTTTAAACGTTCACCAACATGAATCAATTGTAATAATTCAAATGTGAAGTTTCTGTATAATAAATATGGTTTTATTAGTATTATGTAGTTAATGACTATTAATGAATACAAGATAAGTAAATTTTGTAATCGATCTGACCCAAATTAAACAATTCTCAGGACAATCACAAAACCAAAATATCAAAAGAGTGATTATTTTAAAAGGGCGCAATCCTTTATGTAATTTCACACAAAGAAACAACTAACTCTCATAATACTGTTTCTCTTTTAAACTTTAGACTAAGGAATCACAATTTAAACACATAAACAAATCAGATAATTAATGGATCTATATTACCAATCTTCAAAAACATTTACAGATATTGCTTATAGATTAAAACTCCCTAAATCGCATTATCTAAACATATAATAACGGTAATGTAGACTGTATGATATATATATATATATATATATATATATATATATATATATATATATATATATATATATATATATATATATATATATATATCTGTGTGTGTGTGTGTGTGTGTGTGTGTGTGTGTGCATGCGTGCGTGCGTGCGTGCGTACGTGCGTGTGTGCGTGCGTGTGTGTGTGAGTGCGTGCGTGCGTGCGTGCCTGCGTGCGTGCGTGCGTGCGTGAGTGAGCGCGTGCGTGCGTGCGTGCGCGCGGGCGGGCGGGCGTGCGTGCGTGCCTTCGTGCGTGCGCGTGCGTGCGTGCGTGCGTGCGTGTGTTTGTTTCTAGAAGGTAAGATGTAAAAGGCCTTACTAAACAGTCCATCAACTTAGACATTCTGTTTAATAGAATATTGTAAATCATACTGTTGAAAGCACATGAAAGGTCTGCAAATATTGTATCCTATTAAACTCACTTTTTCCAAGGTTTTCGATATGTTTTGTTTAAATGCTACTAAATTTGGTTAGAGTATTTCCATTTATATTTTGCGGTTCCGATAACACTGCTCCTGGTAGGTCGCTATTTTCTTTTGGTCCTGATTTATGCACTGGGCATGCTTTAGTGGCATTCCATTTAGAAGGGAATCTACTTTCTTTTAAAGATATGAATAATATTTTTAGTACCGGACCAAATGTTTCTTTATGATAATTTTTAACATCAAGGGTAACCTTTATGCGTTGCATTTGTACGCAAAACCTAGCAATAATTAACAAAGAATACAGAATGTCGAAAAATCCATTGAACCCTAAATCAGGATGTTTAGATAAGTTCAAATATTCTCACGTGATAAATTTAAATTTGCAATTTTAAAAAATCTGATGCTTTTCAGTTAAAATCGACAAATCCACACCACAAGATTGTTTTTAATAGTAACTTTAATCATCTGCATTAGACCAATTGAAACTTATTTTCTATACTAACAGGTAATTCCTTAGTTACAGTTACATTATGAAAAGGTGATAACACTAAATCTAAAATACGATTGAACCAATTTGTTATATTATTAAAAGATATTAAATTATAGACAGCTTTAAAAATCTCTAACACATTAATAATGTTACATGGTATCTGAATACCTGGAATGTTAAAATCCCCTACAACTATGTGATTTTAATCATTCAATTTCACGCACACACGCTACACACCCACCTACTAATGCGTAACGCTTCATAAGCTGGATGTTACAAATTCTTAGATGCTCGCAGAAAAGAAGAAAAAGGAACGGGAACGTCTACCAACGCTACTTAATGTTTGCATCAATAACCAATTATGTGAAATGCATCAATAAACCATTTCCTGTCCTGTGTGAAAGAATTTGAATAAATTCTGCTGTGTTTCAGAAATATTTCGTCACCAAATTACACATCAAGCAATTGCATAAAACACCTTGAAAATGTGCAGCTCTTCCAGAAAAGATGAATGAAGGAATGAATTAAGTGGTGTACTATTATACATAGGGAAATTACATGTGTAAGAGGGATAGCTTTATAGTGAATTTACCCAGAAGTGAGAAAGAATATTGATGGTGCATATCTTGAGTAACAATTTTTTCTAGCTAAGCGGTTAGTTCCCTATCTAAGACGTGGTAGGAACAGATTTTAGTAGACAAAGCTCTTGAAAGAAGATTCGTTCACATCTTGGTTACAGGCGTATTTCTGAGCTAAAGGGGCTTCTTGTTTCGGATAACACCACTAAAAGGGTTTACCTTCGCTAATGGAAGGCATTTGTGATTAGCCAGACGGGGTAAATGTGTCTACACAAATTGGTTTGTTTCCAGGCTAAAGCGTGGCCAATTTTAGTTCTTGACTAATGTGAGGGTTTAGATTTATACAGAAGCATAGGGGATTAAAGATCATGTCAAGGTCATTTTACATTATTCTCGAGATTATACTTTATCTAATTCTACAAAATCCTGAAGTTATAAAGTTATTCGTCCTTCAACTCTATCAAATAGTTCTAGTGTACAAACGTGTTTAACGACCTTATATGATATAATATAATTAGTGGTGACGTTAGCCTTCACAGAATTGTGCTCACACGACCTGAATGACGCGCTGTACAACACGATATTAAGTACAAAATATGCCTAACGATTGAAAATAGTCTCACAAATGGTTTATCAAGGTTTTCGTACTAATGACAGTTCGAAGGAGTCTTGTTCATTTTAATAAAAGTCTGACGGTGGAAGGAAATTTTGTAAAAATCATTATTTTCTGAAATAACCATTGATAACAAATGAATGTTCGTGTGAGTAGTTTCATGGTAATTAAGAATTACATTAACGTTAAGAAATTGTGTCGATCCGTGGATCTGGTATTGAAATTTATTGGCGTCCCCGAAGGTAGATTGAACGTGGAGAATTTGGTTACACGTCAAAAGATCTCAGTGAAAAGGTCGCGCGACAAAAGATCGCGGTGAAAATGCTTATATTGAGATAAAACAATTCTAATATTCTACAAAAGACTGCACACTTACAATGCAGAATAGGTGAAAGCAAAACATATTACGATACAATTAAGCAAAACTAGAAATTTTTGAAATCAGAATTGGGTAATTCGTATTTATCTAATGAGATCACAAATAATTGTAATATAGTGAATATACATGATTTTTTTATCCCAATGTATGAGTAGATATATAATTATTTTCGTATCCGATCTTTTGTCTTATGCGATTATTTGTCGGATGCGATCATTTATCGTGCGACACTCTGACCGCGACCTTTTGGCTGCGATCTTTTGACGTATATTCGAAGAATTTAAGTCAACTTCCTTGTGGATGAACCTGTGAAGAATTACGGTAACTAACCATGTATTTAGTTTCCTCAATGTAACCTTAAGTGCTAGAATTCGTGGATATTGTACTTGCTAAACGTAATTTTTCTTACTTCCTCAAGTTTTATAAAAGCGGAAATTTACTGTCTATAATGCTAGTTATAAAATTTGCTTTTCACACAACTGATAATTTCCATATTCTCTGATGGACATTTGTGTAATATTTTTTTTTTCGATTTTGGGCGGCTGTGGACCACGTGAAACAACTTCTTATGATTATTTTTCTCCTTTCTTTCTTCTCTTCCGGTATTCCTTCATTCTTTCTACATGTGGTTGCTTTCTTTCTTCGGCTCATTTTGCTCCAGTCTTCTTTTTTTCGTTTTCTTGAAAACTCTTGAATCTTCTGATCTCTCCGAATTCTTCTTTTCTCTCCACTTCTATCTATTTTCATTTCTTCAATGCCTTTTCTGACCTCTTTGATCCATGTTATCTGTGTGCTTGGGTTTCTGTCGAAGTAATTGAATATTCTTTTTGTCAATCTTCCTTGATTCATTCTTTTAATGTGTCCATAGAAAGATACTCTTCTTCTCCTCTTTGTGTCTGTTATTTTGTCTATTTGTGTGTAGATCTCCTTGTTGCTTCTCAGTGTCCATATTCCATCTTCATATTTTTTAGTCCCAGTATTTTACGCAGAACTTTTGTTTCCTTCTTTTCTATCTCGTCTAAAGGTCTGGCCGTGTTTAGTACAAGGTCTTCTGAGGCATATACGTCTCCTGGTTTAATAACTGTATTATGGTGTCTTAGTTTTGCGTTTATAAATATGGATTTCTTATTATATATACACATTGTTAACTGGAATGCCCGTTCCATTTTTCTTTTTTTTATTAAGATCGCTTCTTTGTCAAGGGCATTTGGTTGAATTGATTCTCCCAAGTATTTGAACTTGTTGACCTCCTGAATTTTCCCATACGTTGTTGTGATCTGTCTCGGTGCAAATTTTCTGTTGGTCATGTATTCTGTCTTTTGATATGATATTAGCAGTCCAGACATTTCTGCTGCCTCTTTCAGTATATTTATTTGTGTTTTTGCGTCATCCATGTTTTACGCTAGTATTGCTAGATCGTTTGCAAGAGCCAGTCAGTCAATTTCGAAGTTATCCTTCTTTCTTTCTATTATTATTTTACTAATTCCTTCCTCTTCTATTCTCTCATTACCTTTTCTAGCACACAGTTGAATGACTTTGGGGACAGTCCATCTCCTTGTCTTACTCCTGGTTTGATGTCAAAGGATTCTGAGATCTCTCAAATAACTCTTACCTTTGATTTGTGGTGTTTGTTAGAGATTTTTTTTATTGCAATTGAATTTTCTTTAATTATGTAGATATTGTTTTAAAAAAACTTTCTGGTGTTGGTTTGTCAAGATTATTCATTCAATGCTGTACCTTGCGCTAAATTCATGAAATTTAAATTATATCTATAATTATTCAGAATAGTTAAGGCATGAAGTTTTTGAGCCAGCTTTACAGATGTGATTAAAAATGAAATTGCTCTTATCGTGTATTTTGTAATTTTAATCGGATGAAAAATAGGTGGTATACAAATTTATTTTATAAAATTACGACTATGTCTACAAAGACGATTTTTATAAACACCGAACATTTTTATTACAACTCACGACCATCCCATTGAGAGGGTTGGCTTATTTTATGATTTACTGCCACAAATGTCAATTTGGTATGTAACAATATGTAAATATAAAAGCATCTCTTAACCAAATTTATACAGGTGTCTCAAGTATATGGTAGCCATTGAAACTTCCACATTAGAGTTATTTTGAGGTAACTGGATACAAAAATTATACTGTTTTAAATATTCCTAAAATAGTTGTGTACTCTCACTATACTTAGAAAAGTCTAAAGTTATGCTTTTGTATACTGACAACCATAATGTATTTAATTTATTTAAGTAAGATAGGCTTCATGCAGCGCATTATGACTTTGGGTTTGTTTATTTCAAACCATGTTTTAAATACATCTACGATAGTAAACAATATAATTAAATGGCTAGTTTTTCAATGCCATCACTCGCAAATCTTAAGAACTCCATAGATCTAAATTTTATTCTTGTGCTTCCTACTGATTTACTAAATAATAATATGCACTTTAGTTTATTCGTTTGTGTAATTGATAATAATTATTTAGGAAAACCTTGTGTAATCAAGAAATGTGAATCATAGCCACTCAAAGTATGGAAAACCTCAATGTTAAAATTATATTTATGATAAAACTGTGGTATATCGCACATAAAAATGTTACTGCCAACCTTAATATCATCTGGTTAAATAACCTTATTACACACATAACACGACAGCATTTCCGAATTTTGGTACGTATTTAAAATACTTAGCTTTTTTGGTTTTTTCATGGAACATTTTTTTGCATTTATGTTAGAAAAATCTAAACTTTCCCATAACACTTACAGTTATCTTCGTCAGTAGTAATAATGTCTTTCAAAATTGTTTAAGATGTTGAAACAAATTTTTGTGTAATAATGGAGAAAGTTTACATTTTCATATATCTTGATGCGTTTTTCAGTTTTTTAGGTAACCATTTCACCTGTACGGATGTATTTTCTATAAAAAGTTTTTGTAACAGCATTTATGGTACCAGGCGATACGAAAAGATACGTCTTTCTCAAACATACGCATATTAAAAACCTCAGCATTTTTCTGAAAATCTTTTGGCACACAGCAAAAATGGAAACCCATACGAGGAGTTTCTAAATAACGTTTACTATCTTTCGGTAATTTAAGAAAACAGTACCTTCATAGGAATAGGTAATATCTATAGGCAAGTGAGAAAAATTGATCGGTAATTCTTTTTCTAATAAAATGTTAATAAACATCCTTTTCTGCAAGTAAAATATTGACGCACATACCAATACCTTCTAAACTATTAAAATTAAACTAAAAACCCAGTATGTCGACAAATATCAACATACGTCAAAACAAGTGCACTAACACACGACAAATAAAACACATCAAAAAGAAAATCCTTATACAGTATGCGATATATTTTTGATAGATTTTGATCAAATCTCATACGTTTAAACCGACTAGTAGATTACTTAGAACGTAAATACGATTTTGTTCTTAAGATTTAATATCCTTAACAAGCAATATATTATTTTAAAGACGATTGATGTTTTAAATGATTAAATAGCGTTAAGGTTAATAAAAAATTATTGTCGTTATTAATTTTTTCTAAAATCATATTTCAAAATCATTTGAGAGGCTAATAAATAAATTGTTCATGTAAATGAAATCTAATATATACAAAAAACTTTAGCTGACAGGAATAACGAAATTAAGATAAAGTAACATATGAGATTTGAGCAAAAGTTTGGTTTAAAACCTTTACCCGAGTTTAAAGTCTAATGCAGAAGTAAACAAAAATTGGGCACTTGTTCAAAATGTACAGCTTAGTTGGAACGTTGACCAAACATAAAATAGTGAACTTATTCAGAGATCAAAATCTTAGCCAGTCAGCTATTTATAAAGTTATAGCAGGGTATACCTTGAATTAGTTTGGCGAAAGCTGGAATGCTTTACGTTTTAACATAAACCATGGTTAACAAACTGGTAGAAAATTCCTACGAAGTATCTACAATGCACCCATGTACAACTAGGAAGAATACTTGGATGTGCATGATTATACTAGGTGATAAAAGATGTTTTATGTTCTCATATTCTGAAGTGAAAGACGATAGATTTTACACCTCTGAAAATTCTCTAATTCAAGTAAAATTTAAACTAAAGGCGAAATTTCTGGCTTCTAGCACAGCACACGACTTTTTGATGCTGGGGTTTCAGTACTCTACGTTGGTCGAGATCGAGCAGAAGTTGTACTACCAAAAAATGCTTACCAAAACTGTTTCATTAACATCGGAATGATGACATGACATATTATGATCATGCTTCGTACAAATATGCCGGTAATGGTTGGTATAGAATAACTTTAATTATGTACCCAAACAAAAATGACCACCAAACATCCTACAAGCTCGACCAATCCAAGAACTTTTATCGTTATTATGTCGAACGGTTTATGAACGATTGGAAAACCCGTAATGAGCAATTGTTGAGACACATTTTAGAGTATTTCGGGAAGAGGACCTGGGCATCATGCAAGAGAAATGAAACTCAAAAATAAATTACCTGTCATTGAGCACCATGGTCTGATATCAATTTTTGTACAATAGTTTGCATGTTGTAAAAAGATGTAAAAGTAACCATACGTTATTTAGAATTTCAAGCAAATATGTTTACTAAGACTAACACTACACCTTATGTAACGAATTTACTAACAAGTACTATTACAGTTCCGACATTATTGTTTTATTTGATTCTTTATTGTTCATTTATTTCTTAAATGATTGCACAAGGATGTATTGATGTCTAGTTGGCATAGACGGGTTCCGTGGATAAAGAATATATTGTTTTACCATAACAACGAAGAATAACTTATGAGAAGTGTGAGTATGAAGTTTCACATCAAAAAGTCAAACCAGAGTTGCGCAATAAAGTACGATCGGTGTCCTTTGTATGCGTCCGTGAAAATTTGAATTGCAAGCTTCAAAAGAGGTAAATATTTTATGAAGACTGATCGGGAAGGCCAGTCTCTATTGCCACCCCGTAAATGAATATCTGAGGAACTGAATGTTTTTTTTTACTTCGTGGATTAAAAGTACTATTTGGTTCCCCCATTTCGGGGACTGAAGTGTTACTTTTAATCTCGAGGGATTAAAAAATAATTTAATCCTCCGAGGATTAAAGAATAAATAATTCACTCTACTAAATAATAATTTTATTAATAAAAATCAGCAATTAACATTTAAGATAACATCTACTTTTGATTAACATTTCCGGATATATTTACATTTGTTATTAAAGTTAAAAAATTGATCAAAATCGTTGTCCTTAGAATTAAGAACATTATTGAATGATGTTGAAACGATAGATGCATTGATAGTCTTTATTTGGTTTTCTGAATCAATTTTTTTTTTCATCTTCATGCCCAAAAGTTTCTTCTGCTACAATTTTTTTTGTTACTTATAGAGCTTTCAACATATCCCTCAGCCACTGAAGACCACTTCCAACCTCCGTGTCTTTTGAGAACGTCGACATTTGCCCCAGAATTGGCTAATAAAGACGCCGACGTATGTCGAAAACAATGACCGGTGTATAAAGAGGGTTCAGGAAGTTTCAAAAAAGTTGCAATTCTTTGGGGTAGTTTTCCAATGGGTTGAGTTGAACATCTCCGGTCTTTATATTGGACAAAAATGGTTTGTGTCAGGTTTTCTTAAAGCAATGTAATTTCTGCATAGTTTTATAAAATCGACTGGGTTATCCACTGAATTCGGAACAACGAATACTCGGTCAATATTGTTCAATGTATTTTTTATATTAACTAAGGTAGAGTAACCCAAATCTGTAACATTGTGGATTGATAATTCAACTAATTCGTTTCCTCTACACACTCCTGCTACATCCATGATCAGTGAAACCTAAAAATTGAACACAGTGTCAAAATATCTATCAAAAAATTTATAGACGTTATATTACTCACCTTAACCATTAAAACATCGTCGTTTGGAGTTTGAATTAGGAATTGTTCATCAGTAAGAACTTTTGACTTCTTTGGCTTATAGCCGTCATTTTTTCTTTTCAGAAAAGCTTTTAATGTCGGATATTGGGATATGTCAATATTACTTTTTACCATTCCCATCGATTTCGCCATGGAATAATTCGCCCACAAGGTGGATGCACGTACAGTTTTGCTTTTTTCATTGAAATGTGCTAAAAAGACATTTTCATTGGTGTGATTTTGTATCCTGTTTTGACGGCACCATGTTATAAAACCTTCATAAGATTTTTCATATACTTTTTTGGATTTTGAGGGCAATAGTTGCTTAACAGCTTCTTCAGCCGCTGCTTCAATATAAAACACATGCATTTTCGCAACTGCGCGTCGTCAACAGACTATGTTTTCACAATGACGACTGTTGTTTATTATTTATTTACTCGTTGTTATAGCATTGAAACATCTCGGATTTTAAAAATAGTTCATAAATTTCATTAGCCTTGAATAGTGTAGCTTCTTTGTCAAAGTGACTTTTCTAATAATTTAAATTTATCATAGATGTAATATTTTAATTTTCAGAAAATAACATAATTATTTTTATTATTACTCCACGAAGTGCAAAAATAGCGTAGATACCACGGGATTGAAGTTTCTTAATCCCTTGAATAGTTGTTGGTCTCGGGCTAAAGCCCTCGACCAACAAACTCTATTCGCGGGATTAAATGAGTCACTTCAATCCCTTGTTATCTAATGTACTAATATCAATGTGCCCATCACATACGAGTGCGCATTTTTATGTTGTCTACCTAGCCATGAAACAAAAAAGTGACAACGGCAAACAAATTATTAAAAATTATTGTCACTGTTAGAAGTACACGTACTAAGCTGTGTCGACAAAATGAGTCAAACTAAGATTGAACATCGCAGCGTAATAAAGTTCCTGACAAAAGAAGACAACGATTCAAAAGCAATTCATGTGCATCTTATTTTCAAGTAAAATATTGGTCTAATTTCTTTCGATGACGTCGAGAATTAATCAATAATGACCCAAAGTCCGGTAACCCTTTGAAGCGCGAACTGAAGGCATTATGCAAACAGTTGAAAATTTGGTACCGAAAGATCGGCGTGTCATTGCTAAAGAAGTCTGTGTATCCGAAACAAGTGTCCTCAAAATTTTGCATGACGATTTCGGTATGTATAAGGTGTCTTCACGGTGGATACCAAAATTGCTTACACTTGAACAAAAACTGTACAGAAAAGAAGTTTCTTAAGAAAATTTGGCAGAGTTGGAGAGGGACAACGAATTTTTTTCTCGAATTACTACCGGTACATCACTGGAACCCTCCTATTAAGAATCTATGCAGTGGGTTCATAAGGGTTCTCTGCACACAATTTTCTGGAAAAAAAAACTGATGGCAACTGTTTTATTGGGTGCTGTAGTCTTGATTATTGAACGGGAATACAATTAAAAATTTAAACACTGCTCTGGAGGAAAAACGCCCGCATTATTATCCACAAAAAGGTTGTTGCTGCACGACAATTGTGGGCTTCATAAGGCAATCAAAGTTCATCAGATAATCTATGACAGTGGGTTTAAAGAGTTAAGGCATCCACCTTATAGCCCCGACCCAGCTCCATCAGACTTCTGTTTATTCAAAAATATAAAAAAGCATCTCAAGGGAAAGCGTTTTAGTATTTCCTCAACTGAAAAAAGTCTAAAACGCCGTAAATTTTCTTCCGACTAAGACGGGATAGAAGCTGTGGAGGCCTGGTTTGCAGAGCAAGATAAAAATTTAGAAGCGTTACAAGTTCGTTGTAACAAATGTACCCAATTAAAAGGAGTGCATATTGAATAGTAGTATATCTTGACTTTCAAATTTTGTTAGCTTCTATTATAGGAGATGGACTTTACGTTGAATAAACTGTAAGTAGTGGAATTCGCAGAATCGATGAACTTCAAAATAGCATAGACCATTGATACTAGTAAGAAGCACAAGAAAAAATCTTCACAATATATCTCGGGTTTGTTTAAGTCTATTATTACAGTTATTACGCCGGTTTGTTAAATTACCGCAATTTATTTAAAATCTGAGAGTAAATATGCAGTGAGTTCCTTAGAGTGGCCACTTGAAACAAATCAAGAGCTCTCATGTGTGTGTATGCGTGCGTGCGTGTGTGCGAATGTGGGTGTGATTGTGTGTGCCTGTATCTGTGTGTGCGTGTGTGCATGTGTGCGTGTGTGCGTGTGCGCGTGTGTGCGTGTGTGCGTGTGTGCGTGTGTGCATGTGTGCGTGTGTGCTTGTGTGCGTGTTTGCGTGTGTGCGTGTGTGCGTGTCTGCGTGTGTGCGTTTGTGCGTTTGTGCGTTTGTGCGTTGTGCGTGTGTGCGTGTAGCGTGTGTGCGTGGTGCGTGTGGTGTGTGCGTGTGCGTGTGTCGTGTGTGCGTGTGTGCGTGTCAGCGTGCGTGTTTGTGCGCGCGTGCGCGTGTCGTGTGTGCGTGTGTGCGTGTGCGTGTGCGTGTGTGCTGTGTGCGTGTGTGCGTGTGCGTGTGTGCGTGTGTGCGTGTGTGGTGTAGTGTGAGTGTATGCGTGTGTGCGTGTGTTCGTGTGTGCGTGTGCGTGTGTTCGTGTCTGAGTGTGAGTGTGAGTGTGTGCGCGTGTGTGCGTGTGTGCGTGTGTGCGTGTGTGCGTGTGTGCGTGTGCGTGGTGTGTGCGTGTGTGCGTGTGCGTGTGTGTGTGCGTGTGTGCGTGTGTCGTGTGTGCATGTCTATGTGGTGTGTGGTGTGCGTGTGTGCTGTGTGTGCGTGTGCGTGTGTGCGTGTGTGCGTGTGTGCGTGTGTGCGTGTGTGTGCATGTGTGTGTGTGTGCGTGTGTGCGTGTGTGCGTGTGTGCGTGTGTGCGTGTGTGAGTGTGTGCGTGTATGCGTGTGTGGGTGTGAGGGTGTGTGGGTGTGTTGGTGTGTGCGTGTGTGCGTGCGTGAGTGTGTGTGTGTGTACGCGTGTATGTGCACGGGTGTGGACAGGCGCGTGCTTGGGCGCGCCTTTGTTTGTTTAAGGACCCATGAATCTATAAGTACGGTATGGCCAGTTTTTAAAACTGTGTAAAATTTGTTATTGAAGTTTTGTAAATTGAATTTTATAAATGATCTGATTTGAAGGAATTGCTATTACAATATTTTCGGTTCATTAGCACCAGGCTATTTGCTTTATGAGCCCTTCTACATAAGAGATTTTCTTTAAGAGCCTTGTTTTTTAACTATTTTATTAATATTGTTCAAATTGTTTAAAAATTCACTTCATAAGAATTAATCTTCTCTCTGCAAATTGAAAAACATTCTGAAACTTAATTTCTTATCTTTGGACATAACTTGACTACTAGTCTTGAAAACGGTGCATGAACCGTACAATTCTCGCCATCCCCTGTCACATAATCTGGCACCCTTCAGATTTTTCTTACAAAACTACCCCTAACAAAAATGTTGACAAAGAAGTTATTTATAAAATAACCCGCCCTAATTTTAGTCAGTTTCAATTTCTATTCACGGACGTTTGCCTGAGGGTAAACATATTTTCATGTAGACGACTATCTTTTTGAATAAATAAGTGTATTGAGAAAGATTTAGGGTTGCTAATTTATTTCAATTCCCCATTTTGAGTACTGTACTACGGACCTCCAATACATTACGGACTATGTTTGAATTACTTTAGAAAGTTACTGTTTTCTAGTTATTATTAAATCATTCACGCATCGTGCGGCTACAATTTTTCCATTTTAATAATAACACATTCGAACGCCTGTTTTTTTACCAATTATTTAATTTTACAATATCAAATGCATTTTAAACAAGTTTTACCAAAAATCACTTCTACATACATAAAGACAAAATTTACATCGATTGTGGTTAATATCTCGACAGCGCAGTTGGTCAGAGCAGTACTCTAGCAAAGTACACACGTCGTAGGTCCAAATTATACCCGAGGTAAGCTTTTTATTTATGTATTTATCAAAATTATTAATAATTTTTAATTTTTAAGAATTATTTCAAACTAATGTTTAAAGAATTTTATTTACAATCAACCCTTATGCAGGAGTGGAATTATCAGCGCGGTATTTTGAATTTAAAAAACAGTACTATTCCACAAGGTTACCTTTTGTTCTAAAAATCAATACTAAATACTATTCAATATGTCTAGAAAGTTAATATACACGCTTCAACATTACACATTATAAGAAATCAATTAGAAGTAAAAGTTATAGAGTAAGTGTAACCCACAAACACCACTTATTGCCATATTAAAATATTTACTGGTGTGTTAACACATAGGGATTTGAAGAAAACACACTAAGCTGTAAATCAATTTGCAGTTTCTGGGATTAATCATTAAAACTTATTGGAGTAGGTCAACTTAATATGGAAGGGTATGTTTTATAACAAAGTGTAAATATGTTTTGTAACGAAAAGTATATATTATTGTGAATTACATTAAACATTTTTAGTTGGTTCACTTAAGCTGAATTCAGGTATTCATTTTGAAAACCTCAGTGCATGCAAATGGCTCGTTTAGAAATAAAAAGGAAACGGCTTTAGGTGTCTCTACAATTTATACCATTTGAAAAAGCTTTGTGTAGAGTTAATGTAACATAATGTCAAATTATAGTTAACTTTGTGAACAATACTAATCGTAAATTAATCTTTTACACAATACACGCAGTCCAGAATTTTTTTAAATCATGATAGAAAAAAATTACTGAAATAAAAGATCCAATTTATATCCAAGTATGAATAAAAGCTTCTTTCGCATTATTATCAAAAACGTTCATGTTCCCTTAGGAAGGCAGTGATAAAATGTGTATGATAGTTATGTTATGAAACGAATGTTGGCAGGGGTGGCATTTGCGTCCAGACACCGTCAGATAACATATAACATACGCGGCATCACTACTACCCCTTGGCAATATCATAAAACATACGTGACACTTCATCTACAGAAAGTGAATATCATTATCTTTCTATTTCTGTATCAAACCACACTTTAAATCCATCTATATGATACTCTTAAATGTAAATTTCACTTAAACTTATTGTCATTTCAAATGCATTGCATCTAGGCAATGTATGTTTACTAAAAATGAAACGAGTAGGTTGCAAATCTAAAGGTTGCATAGTTGTGGCTGAAGTTACGTTCAATATTTTAACCGCGTGGCAGTACTATTGTCGCGAAAGCTAAGTGGAAAGCGGGCCCCATGTTTAATTCCCCAAGAGGATATACTTTCTGATAGAGCAGCTGTCAAACGTGCACGCATTTTAGGATTTGCCCCAAAGTCGAGACTTTTACAGGATTTCACTTAGCTTTCGGAATTTGTATCGAAAAAGTGATTTTATTGGTTAAATTGACATTGACAGTTTTAGATAGTGATTGACATTATATGTTAAGGATTTGAATACACCGACTATGTTTTAACGGTTTAATAAGCACATTCGATTTTTCCGTTACATTTAATTTATGTTCGTACTTAATTTATTTAAGCTGTATTATTTCAGACAAAAATGACTAATATTAATAAGAAAAACTAGTTTACAATGTGTATGACTTGTGTCTTAAGCATTAGTAATACATTGTAATGTCCATTGCAAACATACAGTGTATTTATGATAAATATTTTTTTTTGTGATTGGTGATACACTATCAAATTTTTGCGTATAAATACATACTTGTGTTTTGTATATTGTTTAGTTTTGATCAATAGTGAATAAAAAAAAAACAATTGAAAATTGTTGTTTGAAATACACACAAATAAAGCCACTATAAGAAATAAATATCATTTTATGCCATAATTATGTCTGGAATTTATTAGTGTACCCAAAAATAAGATTTGGCGACCGAGACGGAACATTCCATATACAACGCGTTTAAGCACTTCTTCCTGCTGATTTTCCTCCTCGCATTGCATTCTCTCAATGGCTTTTGCACAAAGTGGTTCAAATCCCTCAACTCCTGATGTTGATTCTGTTCACCGATGAAGCGAGTTTTTCAAGAAGTGCAATACGGAATTTCCATAACAACCATGTATGGTGTGAAGAAAATCCAAATGAAATCGTTGAAGATCGTTTTCAACATCAGCTTTCTTTGAACGTTTGGATTGGGATTGTGGGTCACTGCCTAATTGGACCGGTATTTCTACCCGGGAGACTTACCGGAGAGGTGTCACAACTTTTTGGAAAACGCGCTCCCTGTATTTCTGGAGGACGTACCATTAGCAATTAGAGATGCAATTTGGTATATGCACGATGGCGCACCAGCCCACTTTAGTCAAGTAGCTCGTGATTTCTTAACACAAGCATACGGAAATCGTTTGATTGACCGGGGTGGACCTCACTTATGGCCTGGACGATCCCCGGACTTAAATCCCCTTGATTTTTTCCTGTGGGGCCATTTGAAGTCCTTGGTGTACGCTACTCCATCCGAAAACGTAGAAGACTTAAGAAATCGAATAATTGCTGGGTGCAACTCAACTAAAACAGATCCTGGTGTTTTTGAGAGAGTTCGCCAGTCAATGAGGAGAATATTGGATTCTTGCATCCGAGCTTGAGGTGGCCACCTTGAACAGTTTTTGTAATTTTTGGTTGGTAAAATTTTTGGTTTGGTGAACTATTTGTTTTTGCCCTTGAATGAAACCCTTGATTTTTAAACTTTTTTTCTGTAATAAATGGACATGCACTAAAATGTTTTTTTTTTACTCAAAAACAGTACGTCGTACGATAAAAAGTCAGGAGAGCTTTTGACACGCGTAAAATTCCATTATGATATCTCAAGCCGTTTTGGAAAAATCTAATTTTGACTGTTTTTTTAAATTAAACTTCAACACGCCGTAGATCGGTAACAAAGCGTTTACGGACATATGTTTGTAGGAACTTTATTGTATAAAATGACCTGGGCAATCACCCCCTTTAATATTGCCGCACCTTTTTTAAACATCCTGTATACAGTTATAAATATTTCATTTTGTTTTTCTTTTTTTCGTGTACATCACGAAACACTTAGTTCTATATCCACTATTTTTGTGAAATATTCACAATAAATAATATTAAACTTTAATAATAATTAAGTCATTGATTCTAATGTAAATTTTAGTACTATTGAACACAAAAATAATTCCTGTATTAACTAATAATTAAAAAACTGTAAATAATCCACTCTGCATAAAGTAGATAAACAACGATTTTTTTTGTACGATTGCCTATTTGATTAAAACAAGATTCGATTTACACTAAATTCAGTATATACTGTAAAATAAGAAACAATCACCTAAAGCAAAAAATTTCAAAATGATTACAATTATAAGTAGGTCATAATTTTTTTTATGGCTTTTTTTGTACAATACAAAATTAACAGGAAAAAAAATTTACTTCTATATCCACTTAACTTACAAGACCCACCTTAGATAATTTAAAATTTTTGTTTGTGAAGCACTACTGTTGTAAACAGATTTAAGTCTGTACGTAATATAAATTAACAAGCAAACACGATAAATGTACAATTGATTAATTAACAACCTTAAGTGATGCTATATATTTATACAATTATAATCTTTAATAGCTTAAAAGTTAATCTGTAAAAAACAACGAATCAGTTTTATCTAATTCTGCACATTTTTGATATCAACAGTTTCATTTTGAATTGAAATATTTTCGATTGTTGCCAATTTAAAAGTCTTAAACATTTATTAACTACATGATTAATTACTTAATTAAATTCACTTAGAGATTTTATGTTTATTGGTGTTTCACTATCGCCTTTTTTAACTAACATTTTTCCATTATTGACCCCTACGTATTTATATCTAAGTGAAAAACCTCTTTTTCTGATTTCTCGATATAGTTGTCTTGATTCAAATGACGACAGATGTTCATTAAAATATAACTTTCCTTTAACTTTTTTGATTTCTAGAGTCAAATTCCGCCACCATAAACGTCCTGTTTTTATTAATTCAAGCTTAATTCCTCAGATTTCAATTTTATTAAAAGAAAGTTCGAATTTTTTACAGAAATTTGTTTAAAAGTTTTATATTTAATGTTAGAACAATCTATTTTCTCTACTATCTTAGTAAATTTTTCTTCCAGTGTAGTTCTTTCGTCCTTTTCTATTCCGTATATTTCCACGTATTTACGTCGTTTATGATGTTCCAGTGTGGTTACACGTGCAGATATCATTTCTATCAGATTATCTTTTCGTTGTACACATTGCCCTAAAGATGGTAATTCTCTATTTTCATTGACAATTTATTTAATTTAATCATGTAATTCATTCATTTTATCTATCTTATCGTTCATGGTCTGTAATGTAGACATCATTTTATTCAAAACATTTATTATCGCCGGGTTAATTTCTCTTTCAAGCGTATCAATTTCTGAATCCAAGTTCATTAAATTATCACTTGTGGACTCCTGTCCGGTAGTAACTTTACCAGTACGGTAATTTTGACCCCTCCATAACAATTTACTTTTTTTAGACTTTGCTCGTAGCGTTCGTTCGGATATTTAAAGTAATAGTTAACGTTGCATCCATAACATTTTACTTTTTCGGATGAAATTTCTGGTTTACGTTGCCCACACTTCATTTACCACACGAGAGTATTACAATACTTGATTATATCACTATATAAACTAATTGGAGCACAATTTGAAGAGCGCAACTGTTTCACATCTTCAGCGTCAGCGCAATAATTATAAATGAAAATAATAATATTAATAATAATAATAATAATAATAATAATAATAATAATAATAATAATTTTAATAATAATAATAATAATAATAGTAATACTAATAATAATTTGAATTGAATTTGAATTTGAATTTGAATTATTGATTTCGAAATATACTACAATTATTGGGTCCTGCTAAGTCCATTAGACTTGACAGCCGGTACCCATCGATATCTCATAAAATGTACATAAATTAATTCTTTACGAATAAAAACTTAACTGACGCTTCTTTAAATTATTAGAATTAAATTACATTCTTATTTTATGTGTATAATACTTTCTTGTGCCATGAATGCGTATAAGATAAAAATAAATAATGCTACCTACCTAGGGTACAAGGCTCTTCGGCTAGCTCTTAGTATTGCGGAGGCAAGTCGTGGGGAAGGATTTAACAGAATAAAGAATAAAAGAGAGGGCGCCAATCGTCTTGAAGACGATAAAATAAGTTGTTTTTATTAGTACGTAAATCAATTTTAATAAGCTCAAATTAATAATTCTAATAATAATTCAAATAAGGTTTCTTATTTTCCTAAACATAAGTATTCTTTGGCACACACTAAAGACATAATCAGCATTTGTAATGGTGGAATTACCAATAAGGGTTACAACACAAAACTTATGATTGAATTTGCTTAAAACTGACCCTGAAGTATTTAACCAAGTACTTGTTTTATACTCGAGTCATAATAACTCATACATTTAATCAAATTGGAAAGTCCCCCTTATTTAGTAAAAGAAATATTCAGCTATTTGTCATAATTAATTCATTACATTAAGAAACATTTGTAATTTGAATTTCTGTTATGGATCTCTAAAAATACTCTTCTATAACTCAATAGAACAGTTAGGCCTGTGATAAGTAAGGTAACATTTCAACCATATGACTGGTTACTCAGTATTAAATTTCTATCTATTATTTTGTCAAGGTCATTAATATAGGTGCAATAAAATGAAAATCTACCAGTGGGCACCTTTCAGTAAGCATTAAATCTAATTAATACAATTGAAACATCAAAGTACACATAAGGCAATAATAATCGAAATACTTTAAAGATACGTAAAACTATACATAACCGGAAAGCGAGTGGCTATCATAGGGTCAACCCGTGCCGGTTTTGGTTAAGAGGTCTCCTGACTGGATTCCCTGTCGGTTATCTCAGGTGAATCTTCCGAGACAGCATTACCAAAGTTCCTCGTAATAAATTTATGTTCCATATGTGGAAATATAAGTAAAGGAAATCGCAAACCCAAACTTGACGATCTATAAATATAGTATAACTAAACGGCAAGAAATTACTTCTAAAACAAACCTGTTTGAATACAGATCTTTGAAGGTTACTAATCAATTTTCAATTCTATCAATTATACGATATTTCCAATTATGTAAAAGTAGAAAATATGTCGGTGAGCTACGGCTTTATATAATTAAAATGGGAGAATCAATTGTCTCAAAACGATAGCTCGTTGAGCAGGTAAAATAATGAATCACCAATAAATCTGGTTGTGGATAATTTATATTTATAGCATAATTAATCCCCAAAGACCAGGGATGCTTCTTAAATTAACCGAAATTTAATTCCTTTTTTCACCCTCAACTGTCATGCTGTTAAAGCAAAAATCACTCGTTTTTACCTGCCTACCTGCGGCCAATTTCCGAACTATATTCTATCGAAGTTAAAACTGTAGAAAAACTATTGATGTTGAAAAAATAGTAGCTCAATGATGGTTAGTGAAAATACATTAATTGATTGACGATAGCAGAATCTAATGATGATATAGTGAGTGTGGACACTAAGTTTTAATGTTTAAAAAAATAATTGACCGGTTTCGGACCGTAACAATAAATAATAAAATCAGTGTTGCTTTACAATTATAAAAAATTCAATAATACACTTTTATATTAAATAAGAAATTTTGAATTATTGATTATTTTTCCTAAAGATAATTATCGACATTACTGTGCGTTTGATTTAATTTTAGCACAATTACATTCTTAACCGTCTGAACCTATTTACGAATTACGTCACTTTACATAATGTCTTTTCTATATACATATTCCATTATCTGTTTTTGATTATGTAATTTAAAATTAAGTCATCTAAATTATTACGACAATAACAAAAACTGAAACTTTAAGCCTGTTAGACGCTTTTAGTTTTGAAATTATTAATTATTTGGCCTACTTGTGAACACCAAAATTATAGCCTTTTAAAGTTAACCTTAACGCTTTACAAAAATTATATATGAAAACCAAATTTTAGGTTTCTACAACGTTGATGCCGTATCTAATATTATATTCTGTAATATTATATAATTCTATTTTTATTACTCTTTTTACGAATTAAGTGAACAAAATTATAGTAACAAATTAATATCTAATTTTATTTAAATATCGATTGTCCATAGAAAAGTATATATGAAATAAAATCTGTTACTTTGAATAAACTTAACTGATAACTTTCTGCATGTGTACAGTCAATTGATAAAATTTAAAAATTTCAGAAATAAATGCAAAATTTGCTAAACAGATATAACACTTGCACTTATCTATATTAAACACTTATCCATATCACTTAACGATCCAATCCACACATGTTTCTCTTCGTCATTTCTCCTGATGAAAATTCTTCCATGTTTCACCCACACATATTTAAAACACATGGAAAAAGCTCGTCTCTTTACTTCCTTTAGCAAGTGCCTATTTTGCGCAATTAATTGCTCATTAAAAAAGAGCCGCTTTTGCGTTTTTTTCTCAACTTCCTGTAAATTCTTCCACCAAATAATAATAATAATAATAATAATAATAATAATTGTAGAATTTGTTTGTTGAATTTGTTTATTTCGGCAATATATACATTTATCGGACCAACCAAGTTTAGTAAAAACTTATCGGTCGGTTCCGTACTAAATACAAAATATATACCTTAAATATTTTATTTTGACATTATAATGATCTATCTGACGCTATACAGTTTGAGATGTAAACAATGCTGGTATAATTGAAACGTTAATTGAAATATTGGTGTTTAAATACTCTATGTAAGTTGTTATTATTTTTTTGTTCTTAGGTTGAGTGTATAATCCATTGCTTTATTTGTCTTTTGAACACACCAATTTGGTTTGTTTGAAGAAGCTCGTTTGGTAGCGAATTGAATAGCTTTGGAATGGCACACTTGAGCGACCTTTCTCCATACTTGTTAAAGTAGTGCGGCAAATAGAATGTTGTGCGCCTGGTCCCGTAGTTATGATCTAGCGGCGCTACCATGTCGTGGTCACCGTAGTAGTTAAGTAAGTTAATGTACTTGTAGAAGCCATATGGTGTCATAGTATTCATTCGTTCTAATAACTGTTGTTTTACCAGATTCTTGTTGCCGTGGATTTGTTTTAAAATACTTAACTGTATGATTTCAAGTTTTTTTAAGTGACTTGCTTCCGCACATCCCCACACCCGAGCAGTATACCTAATGATGGATTCAATTAGTGTCTTGTATATAATACACATTGTTTTAGCGTCTAAGAAGCTGCTCAATAAATAAAAGCTGCGACAAGTTCGTTTGATTCTTGAATGTAGGTGATCTATATGCTTCGTGTATTTAAGTTGAGAATCGATTATTAGGCCAAGGTAAGTAGTCTCCGTTACATTCTTTAGCTTTTTGCAGTTACAATTATTATTTCTTTTCAGTAAACACTCACACTCATGTACTGTGATTAAGGGTAATCTCGCTTTTTTCATGTGAGATGTTTGGAAGGGCATGGTTACCGTCTTATCTGCATTTATGAATAATTTTCTGTCATGCATCCATTTACTTACATAGTTAAAATCCTCTTGAATTTTATTTTGACAAATTTTAAGATCTTTGTGTGAATACAGTAGTAATGCGTCGTCAGCATACATATATAGTTCGCACGTTTGAATACAGTCAAATACATCGTTTATATAAATTAAAAACAGTATAGGACCCAAGTTACTGCCCTGTGGTACACCATATTTGACTTTCACTTCTGCACTAGTTTCGTCTTGAATTTTAACTACATATTTCCGATTTTTCAGGTAGCTCTTGAACCAATTTAGTTGTTTATCCCTAATTCCTATATTCTTCATGTATTTAATTAGGACATTATGGTTTACGGTGTCGAAGGCTTTCGATAAGTCTAGGAATATAGCCATTACATAATTGTTACGATCTAATTGATTGTTTACGTAATCAGTCACCTGTGCTAACACTTGTTCACTATTTTTCCCTTGCTGAAAACCATACTGTCTGTCATTTATAATTTTATTATCTTGTAAAAACTTGTTTAGATGTTTTACAACATAAATTTCAATCACTTTTTCAATTATTGGAAGTAGGCTAATAGGTCTATAATTTGTGAAATTTATAGGGTCTCCTTTTTTATAAATTGGTCTGATTACAGCAGTTTTGAAGTAGTCTGGAAAAGTAGCTTGCTGTAATGAATCGTTAATTATTTTCGTAATCAATTTCTTGAAGATAGTAACATTGTTTTTTAGATCAATTGTTCTTACATTAATAATAATAATAATAATAACAGTAATAATAATAATAATACATCAAAACTGGGCAATTAGTGACACTCAACTGAAAACTATTCATCCGTCTATTATAAAATGGGAAGCTCCGCTCTACCTAACTAGAAAATAATTCAGCATTGTACACAGAATTAGAATAGGTCACACATCGCTAACGTACAGCTATCTAGTATCAAAAGTGCCCCGTCCAATTTGCATTCAATGTCAAGAATATTTAACTATTGAACACATAATATGTTACTGTTTAACTTACACCCATACTCGCAACCTGTACTCCATTTCCCATAATCTCAGCAGCAACTTAAAATCCAGCGAAACTATTAGAAATACAATACAATACTTGAAAGCAATAAATATCTATAATACAACTTAATAAAAAAAAAAATGGAATGTACGCTTAAAAAATGTACTAATAAAGAATAGCACTAAAGACCACAGCAGTCGATGTGCTTATACATACATAAAAAAAATAATAATACTAATAATAATAGCCTAGGGGTTGGACTACCTATTAGGCGCGTCCCCAGGTGGCGGATAGGGGAATGACCTTGCAAATGATCTTAAGTGACGCAAGGCCAACACCGAAATATGAGCTCGTGGCGGTAAACCGCCACTGTTAGCTCTAGAGAATACGGTGTCGCGGACCAGTCCACGTGGTGCCACGTATCTTAAGAGGTCAGGGATGGCAACCCTGCGTCCACCTAGCTGGAAGCGCACTTTTCTTATACTAGTCTTGAGTGGCTTCCCTTACTTTAACTCTTTTCTGTCGGTGCACTCGCTTGTTCTTTTCTGGCTCCTAGCGAAAGCTAGGGGACCACTTCCTTTTCTCTCTACCCTTCCCAGGACATACGCCGTCAAAAGCGTATACGGGTGTGGCTAGCCCGGGATGTCCTAGCTGGGGGCGGCTGAGCGCTAGCCGTGTCCTAATACCGCAACCGCGAACTGTACTTCAGAGACTCTAGCAGGGCGTGGCTAGGGAACGTCGTACAGGGGGTGTTGGTGGCCTTGGCTTAGTTTCCTGGACTGCGAGGAAGGAAACCTCTATAAAAAATCCCCTAATCCCAAGGTCGTTTGGCAGTTTTAGGTGCTGAAGGGATTGCGCGAGGGGATGCCTGATCATGGCCAGGGGGAAGCCTGGTCCTTAGCGTTGAAACGCCTGTGGGGGAAGAGGCGCCCCCCGCAGTATAAATGCCCTTCTGTAGTATGCCTGCTCTTTTCCAGTCGACATTTATTCAGTGCGTTCTCGTGGGAACAATGTGGGTATCCGAAATCAATTCACACAGAGTGCCAACTCTTTAAATATGGAGGTGCCAGTGGGTCCACCTAAAAGTCCAGAACCCAAAGACGGTGAATTTAGTGGCGAATCCCGTCGGCTTTGTGCCACAGACCATTGCTCGACTTCTGACAAAGATAATGGTTTACGGTTTCCGGCAGCTTCCTCCAAAAAGCTCCAAAAAAGGGCAAGCGGGAGAAGGAGACCCCATGGTCCCGGTTCCTGCTCCTGAAAAAGGTAGAAGGCGATTTTATTAAAATCCGTCCTTTTTTAATTTCGAAGGCGTTATATGGATTAGTTGGTGAACTAAGTGATATAAAAAAGGGTTAAAGGTACCCTATTAGTAGAAACAAGGACAAGAGCCCAATCTGAACGATTACTTGAGACTAAGAGAACGGCAGACATGGATATACAGGTAACACCTCATCCAACGCTAAACAGACATAAAGGGGTAATACACTGCCCCGATCTATTAAATTGTTCATTGGATGAGATGAAAGGCGAACTTTCTCATGAACATGTCACAGAGGTGAGAAGGATTAGGGTAAAGAGAGAGGGCACATGGGTAGATACGCCTAACCACGTCCTTACCTTCGAACGAGAGACACTCCCTAAAACAATAAAAGTGGCAATGTATTCTTTAATGGTGCGTCCGTATATACCACCACCATTACGGTGCTACAACTGCCATAAGTTCGGATATGCAGCATCCAATTGCAGCAGTCAAAAAAATATGTATCTGTGGAAAGCCTCCGCATGAAGGTTCACCTTGCAAGGAACCAAAATGTTGCCTTAATTGTAAAGGAACGCATATAGCATTCTGGAAAGGGTGCCCCACCTACAAAAGAGAATGTAAAATACAGGAAATAATGGTTATTAATAAAATATCATACTTTCAGGCAAAGCAAATGGCGGGATCCGCCGTTACTAAAGAAACTACCTTTGCACAGGTAGCTGCGACCACCAATAGCAATATTTCTCTACAAAATATAATCCCAGAAATCAAAAAAATAATTAAGGAAGAACTAAGTTTACTTACCTCAACCTCATCTGAAGCTATAGTTCGTAGTACCTTAGAAAGGAATACTCTCATGTCGGATATTAAAAATATAATTAGAGAGGAAGTGAACATAATTAGAAAACCTGTTCAAGATCCGCCATCCTCCAATGAACAAGATCCTATGGAGGACGAAACACGCGAAGAAAAAAGAAAAACAGATCGTTATCTACCGGATCGAGTATTAGTTCGGTAGATCAAACTGTGGTAGAGATGGCAAAATCTCAAAAAAAGAAGCCGGGTTGGCAGAAGGGCAGACCGAGAGGTCCCCGAAAACAGTCAATGTGATTTATTCAGTGATATTTTACCTGTGATATTTTACTATTTTAAGAACGTGATAGCAAACTGTGATATTTTAGCGAAATGTTTTAAGTCGTTTGTCTTAATGTTAGTATACTAGTCAATAGTCCGTCGTTCCGTTTCTTTAATATTATTTATTAATAATTGTTTTTATTATAAGTATAACTGAAATGGCTCATTTACATGACAATGAATATATCGTGCAATGGAATTGCAATGGACTACAGGCGCATTATTGCGAACTAAAAATGTTAATAGCTAAGTATAATCCAATTGTTATATGCCTTCAAGAGACGCATCTAAAAAACGAAAACACGTTTTTATTACGAGGGTACGAAAGTATTAACAGGAATGATACAAAACATCATAGAGCCAGTGGTGGAGTCGCCGTATACATCCGAAACGGAACGCCAACAAATATGATCTCAGTCGACACTGAACACCAAGTTGTCACTACGCAGATACGGTTTCCTACAACAATTACAATTTGTAATGCATATTTTCCAGTGTTTGACTGGAACTTAGATGAATTACAAAAAATAACAGAACAGCTTCTATCACCGTATTTATTCTTAGGAGATTTCAACGCTCATTCTACCCTCTGGGGATCTACCCATAGAGATCAACGTGGTAAAATCGTTGAAGAACTACTGGAAACTAAAGGACTTGTCCTCTTAAATACAGGACAACCAACACACCTGAATACGAAATCCAATAATTTTTCAACGATAGATTTAACCTTAGCACACAATAGTATTGCGTTAAACCTTGCTTGGAAGGCCCTTGAAGAATATTACAATAGCGACCATTGTCCAATCTTTATATCAACGGGATTTAAAAAACGAGAATATTCCATTCCAAGAAAATGGAAAACAAATGAAGCCAAGTGGGAAGTTTACAAACAGTCAATTCGCCAAACCCCACAAGACTTGGATGACATTGATACAATTATTCAAGAATTTTCCAAAAATATAATAAACGCCGCAGAAAAAGGTATACCGCGTTCTTCCGGCAAAATTAAAAACCGATGTGTTCCTTGGTGGACCGACGAGGTCGAAAACTCTGTCCAAGATAAACGAAAATTATTCAATAAGTTTAAATGATCCCCAACAGTAGAAAACCTAATTAATTACAAAAAAGCCCAGAGCTAATACGCGGAAGATTATTTTAAACAGTAAACGATCATCTTGGGAAACATATGTGTCCTCTATAAACTCCAATACACCTCCATCGGAGGTATGGAGAAGGGCAAAAAATATAATGAGAAAACCTACTACTGTTATCTCAGAAATCATAATAAATGAAAACAGAGAAATAACAAACAAAAGGACACTGAAAAACTACTGGATTTTCAAAGTGAAGAACAAATAGAGTACAATAAACAATTTACAATGAAAGAACTCGAACATGCTCTAAAACTTAAAAAAGATAAATCACCAGGTCCAGATAATATCACATACTCCATGCTCCAAAACCTTCCTGCATCCTCACAGAATAACCTGCTCCATACAGGGTGTCCGGTGAGGAACTGTACAAACTGAAATGGTATGTTCGTTGGATCAATTTAAGGAAAAAAAGTCCCACAAACATAGGTCTGATTCGCAATAGTTACCCAGATACAAGCATTTAAAGTTTATAAATGATCACATATTTTTTCAAAAGTAATTATTATTAGTCAACTGGAAAAACAAAACCGAAACAATCTGTCATTTATTCGTTTGTGTTCTAATAATGACAAAGTGGATTGTAGTAAATTAAGTGTAATTTAAATTTAAAATCCATAAATGTAAATGATGTCAGCATACTCTTCGTTAGAAAATTGAAAAGGCATTTTAAATTTAAATTACACTTAATTTACTACAATCACTTTTCATTATTAGAACACAAACATAATGACAGATATTATTTACAAAGTATCTTAAACAACTATGAATCTATGACTTAAATTATCAACAATCATATGATCACGGACTACTAACAAAATTTTTGATGAAGTATATTTCCCCAAAAAGTGGCAAGAATCCATTATAATTCCAGTACTAAAGCCCAACAAAAATATGACCGAACCAAATAGTTACAGGCCAATTGCTCTTACCAGTAATATGAGTAAAGTATTGGAAACGATGATAAACAGAAGACTTATGCCATATTTGGAATCGCATGGATTAATATCATCCCATCAGACTGCTTTTAGAAAATTACATTCTACAATAGACTACCTTGTGTATATTGAACACTACATCGTTGAGGGATTCAGAAAAACGCAGCACACTGTAGCAGTATCTTTTGATTTAGAGAAAGCCTATGATACCATATACGAGGAAAATTGCCCAAAATTATAATAAGTTTTCTATCAAAAAGAAAATTTAAGGTTAGGGTAGGCAGCACACTATCCGAAATACATACGCTGGAAAACGGCATCCCTCAAGGTTCGGTCCTAAGCGTGACCTTATTCTTAATAGGAATAAACAAGCTACTTTCGACCATTCAGGGACCTGTTAAAAAGTGTCTATGCGCCGACGACCTAATAATCATGTTTCAAGGAAGCTGCATAGATACAGTTAAAGAAAAAATACAAATAGCAATAAACCAAGTGACCCATTATGCAGAAGAAAAAGGTTTTCTAACGAAAAAACTAGAGCAATCCATTTCCGCCGTCTAAGGACCCCACACGAAGACCCAAACCTACATATAAATGGTGTAAAAATACCAGTAGTATCAAACATAAAAGTGCTGGGAGTTACACTGGATGAAAAACTATACTTTAAGCAACATATCAGTCAATTGGCAGATTCGTGTAAAAAACGATTGAATACAATTCGAAGCCTGTGTAACCGTAATTGGGGTTCCTCTCGAAAGCAATTACTTATGCTATATAAAGCATTTGTACTATCTGTAATTGACTACAGCTGTATAATCTATTCCTCAGCTAGACCATCCACCTTAAGAATCCTAAATAGTACACATGCATATGGAATTAGACTAGCCACAGGGGCATACCGAACTAGCCCACACGCAGCAATATTTGTTGAAGCAGGCATCCAACCAGTACCCATCCGTTACCAACAACTATTACTTATCTACCACTCAAAAATCAATGCTTTAAACAACCATCTAAACCATGATCTCATAAGTAACAACACCAACCAAGAGTATGAAGAAAGGCCAACCATAATCAGACCAGCTCTGGTAGGAGCAGCAGAGATTATTAAAAAAAATAGGTTAGAATTAGTCTCCATAGAAAACAATCAAGCTCAAGAAATATCAACAAAGCTTAAAAAAATCAAGGGAGAAATTAAGAGCAAAATACAAGTCATATGGCAACAAGAATGGAACGGAACAAATACGCAGCTACAAAAAACCAAGAGTAACTAAAACCCTGGAGAATAGCAAGTCAAAATATAAAACCATTAGAAGTAACTTTAACAAGAATTCGAATAGGTCACACCAATATGACGCACTCTCACATACTAGGAAGGAGAAGACAAGACATGTGTAATCAATGTAACACACATTTAACTATAAAGCACATTTTATTAGAGTGCACAAAATACAAAGACGTCAAGAAGAAATTAGGGTTGAAGGATACAATGGAAGATATTTTCAGAGATGATCAAGAGCATGTGACATTACTACTTCAATTCTTAAAAGAAACTGAACTAACAAATAAGATATAAAACCAACACTTGAGGAAATGACAAATGACTGTAGAAGTTACGCCAAAAAAAAAAAAAAAATAATAATAATAATAAGGCAATTAATAATATTGTAAGCGGCATTGATAGAGAAGTTCAGTACTGCTTATATGCGGATGATTTGGCAATATTCTATTCACATCCAGATATACCAAATATATAAAACAAACTACAAAATGCTATAAACATAATAAATCACAACGCACAAAAGAAAGGGTTTAAATTCTCTGAAAGCAAAACCAAATCGATGCATTTTTGCCGCCTACGGACTGATCATGAAAACCCACACCTAAAAATAAACAACCCGATACAATGCCAAAAATCTATAAAATTTCTTGGCGTTACATTTGACACAAAATTAAGATGGAAGGAACATATCGACGAACTTACTACCAAATGTAAACTGGACGTAAATATAATGAGATGCTTAAACATAAACTGGGGATGTCATAGGAACACATTAATAACGTTTTACAAGAGTAAAATACAAAGTAAGATCGACTACGGCAGCATAAGCTATGGATCTGCACGCACATATCGGCTGAACCAGCTAAACAGAATCCAATGCCAGTGCCCAAGATTAGCAACCGGAGCATACCGTACAAGCTCACAACAATCAATGTGCTTTGACACAGGGATAGAGCCACTTAGGCTCAGGAGACAACGACTATTAGTCAACTACGCCACAAAAATACACGCAAAAGAATATCACCCTTGCTTTAAAATCTTTTTCGAGAGCAACAATGAAATGTACAAAACTCGCCGAACAATAACCAGGCCAGCACGAGTTAGATATATTGAAATACAGCGAAACCTTACCACAACAAGAACTATACCCATACAGTATCCTGAACATCCACCATGGAACTACAAACCTCCAATTATACACACAGGAAAAAAAGAGGAGAGTAACAAAGAAATCTCAAAACGTAAACATTATGCCACAATACAACAATATCCAAATTACACAAGCATATACACAGATGGGTCAAAAAGCAAAGCTGGAGTAGGAAGCTCAATGATAGTAACAGACAATATAAACTTTTGAAAATTACATCCTGAAGCTAGCATATTTACAGCAGAAGCATATGCCATATGGCAAGCTTTATTATACTGCAGACACAGCTGCGAAACCAAATTTATAATTTGTTCAGATTCTCTATCGGTCATAAAATCCCTAAAAAACCCGTTCGCTGAAAACGAGTTCAGCAAACTTCTAATGTCTCAGTTACACCATCTAACTGAACTGAATAAGAAAATCGTGATACTATGGACGCCATCACACCTGAACATCAAAGGCAACGAATTAGCTGACAAATATGCAAAATCCGCAGCAACAGAGGCAGAAATAGACCAAACCCCGCTACTATGCTCAGACCGCATACAGGAAAATAATAGAATATTTAAGACAACATGGGAAAATGAATCGTCCAGGTACACAGGACAATTGAGAGAAATCAAGACAACCGCGGGTGCTTGGAAGTATGCAACAGAACTGAATCGTCGAGAGGATGTCATTTTGTGCCGCATTCGATTGGGACACACTCTTACATATTAGGGAAAACCAGACAAAGATAACCAACATGCGATTTATTCAACACACCATTGACAATACGCCATATTATATGCGAATGCTTAGAACATCGTGAGGTGCGAGAAAGAATTGGCCTTCCTATAGAGATGAAAAATATATTTAGCAATGAACAAAACATACAGAAATTATTACAATTTTGCAAAGCAATTAATATCACCACAAGAATATAACAACGCAGGAAAGCTAATGCCCACTGCAGCCGATACTTCATAAAGGAAAAAAAAATAATAATAATAATACTAATAAAAATTCATTTATTTATTTATTAAATACTTACAGTATACGCTCCTACTAAGTCGTAGACGTATGAGTAGGTTCCGCTTTTAAACCTATACATTTACATAGTACATATTTAGGTACAATTTATGAAGTATGTAAAAAGTGTAATCATAACTTAACAAAATTTTTAGATTTTTTATAAATATACTTTTTGTTTGTACATTTCCACTCATGTTATACTCATTAAACAATTTGGGTATAACGCACTTTAACGAATGACTTACAACTACTTTGTATTGTTCACTGTCATAGTGGTCTATCATGTTATAGTATGTATAAAAACCTAACGGTGTTAGTGTATCCGCAATTTCTAAGGGTTCAGTTTTATACTGTGTGTTACATATCATTTTTAATACTTGAATTTGTAGCTTATTAATATTAGCTATGTGAGATAATTCAATACATCTCCAATTTCGAATACCGTATTTCATAATTGACAAAAGAGCTTTGTACAGTACTTGTTTAACCTTTTCACTGCGGTATAGTGGTTAAAATACTACTAGCCCTGTGCGCATCGAAATCGTCGCTAGCGAGTGCATATGCTTGGAGCAATAGTACTTCTTCAAACTCGTCTGGAGCAATTTATTGAAGATTGTTTATTTTTTCTAAATAATACATTTTCTTAAAAATTCATCAGAAACATAAAAAGAGATGATAACAAGCAAAACAAATATAAATTCAGTGATAAACAAACTAACAAACTGAAACCTAAATTATCAATTTTCTTTTGTGTGGTATAATTCGAAGCACGGTACAAAACAGAGAGCCACCTGAGAAATTGCACACATATATCTGGATTCTTTTCGCTTCTTATTTTTTTTCACATACCACGCATCTTTTCGTTGGGCTGGTTTTATTTGTGGTAGCAGGAACATGACTTGGAAAATGTCGTTCAGTCAATCTCAAAGATAAGTCTGTATCTTCTGTTCTTCTTCCTCCACCCGATCTAGCCAACGGCGAATGATACTTTTCAATTACTGATTTTACCAAACCAAGCTGAAATTTGGCCAGTGGTGTTTGTTCAGTTTTTTTAAATTTATATATCTGATAAGAATTTAAAATAGCAAGATCTACAAGATGGAAAAACACCTTTTGCACCATTTTATAGCTTTCTAACAGTCTCAATTGATGAGGCAGCATATCTGATTTATCTACTGCTCCCATATTGTTGTTGTTACATTTAGGATTTTTATTTTCTCCCCGTTCTATTGTCTATTTTACCTGTCTCTGTGGAAAAACACCTTTTGCACCATTTTAACTTTCTAACAGTCTCAATTGATGAGAGCAGCATATCTGATTTATCTACTGCTCCCATATTGTTGTTTTACATTTAGGATTTGTATTTTCTGTTCTATTGTCTATTTTACCTGTCTCTATCATTTGTGGACTTGTCAACATTCGCACCTCTCGTTTATCTTGCCATTTTAAAGCAAGGATTTGATCTGAAGATTTGTGTATTACTTCACAACGTTCTAGTTTCTCCGGCAGTTTTGGTATATATTTTCTTGTGGCTTTAACTGTACCACAAGAATTCATTTGATTGTCGTGTAAGTGTGAAAATAATGTGGGGCTAGAATACAACTTATCTACAAAAATATTATGACCTTTGTGCGAATAAGGAGCCAAAAGAGTCAATACAATATCTCCAGATTTTCCAATTCATTTTTCCGCTTGTTCTTCAATATTTGTAGTACCTCCTGTATAAATAATAAAGTACTATATGTATCCCGCTTCGCAATCACAAAGTAAAAAAAAAATTGACTCCATAACGGTGTCTTTTAGATGGGATATACTGTTTAAAAAATAGTCGACCTTTACACAGTAAAAGACTTTCATCTATGCAAAGATTTTGAAGTGGATAGAAGTGGGTTTTAAAAGTACTTTTTGAATGATCGAAAACGATTCTTATTTTTCGTAAACTATCATTTGCGACAATTTCAGCGTCGTTGTCTAGAAAATGTAACAACCGGAGAATCAACAAATAGCGATCCCTCTTCATAAGACGTCCAAAAATTGACGTTGTCAGATATGAATCCGTTGTCCAATAATCGGTGACGTTAAGTTTTTTCAATTGTGACATTAACATAGTGACTGCCAAAAAGCAGTACATCTCTTTGTAATTAACAGGTTTCTAACGTTTTAAGCCAGACTTTTCATTAACGTCTTGTCTACATAATTATATAATGGTAATATCTGTTTGTTTCGTCAGTTATACTTTTCATATAATCATTGGTAAAAAAACATTCAAAAACATCTACAAGACTTGAATTTTCAGGTATAGTGTTAATTTTAAACCCAGAGTTGTCTGTGTCAAAGTCGTGTATAATCGGGATGAAATCTTTGTCTTGCCAGTCATAAATACCTTTTGCAATTTTCGGTGGTGGTTCCACAGAAAGCTGTTCACTGTCACTGCATTCAACTTCTTCAACCTCTTATGCATCTATGATAAGCGCTAAAATATAAGTAGTTAATGTAATTTTGAAATCTAAATAAATTAATAAAATATTTACATTCGGCAGTATTTTATTCGTCACTTTCACAGTCTTCAATTTCCTTCTATCTTATATATTTTTTGGTGGCCATTTTACATCACAAAATGGGTACCGCGACCAAAACGCAGTAAACTAAACCAACTGTTGTCCTGTTATGTTACATGCGAGTAAAGACGTTTTGAGCAGTCAACGCAAAAAAAAAATTAAATGACGTATTGGTGGGAAACCATACAAGTTTCGACAAGTCTGTGTCTATGTGATGTCGTCTCGCAAGCGACAATACTCGACTCGAACAAGAAACTAATAAAACATGGCATGCGAGTATACTCGGTTTTAGCAGTAAGGTCCTTTGCGATCATTCTCGTCTCGAGAAGTGAAAGGGTTAATGACTACACATTTACATTGCATATTGGTCATTAAACAATTACAATTATGCAATTTTATATTTAATAAATTTGATATATACATACGCGGGGTTTTAAATAACATACATACAGTTTTTTATTTATTAATGTACAAGTTGCTACCATGGGTCCAATTAAGTATTCTGTTTAAGTCATCTTGTATAATTGGTTCACATATTTCTGGACTTTTATCACTATATAATATTACCGCGTCATCTGCATACATTAATAGCGTACTGTTTTTTGTAATATTGAATAGCTCGTTGACATAAATTAGGAAAAGGATGTGTCCTAGATTGCTACCTTGTGGAATACCGAATGAACAATTTTTAACGCACCACTCACATTGTCACTTTTACTGAAAACTGTCTGTTTTTTAAATAATCAGTAAACCATTTTACTTCTTTTCCAGTCACCCCATTCTTCTCTAAGCACTTGAGCAATATTCTGCGGTCGACTGTGTCAAACGCTTTGCTGAAGTCTATGAAAACTCCTACTACACATTTTTCTTTATCAAGGTTGGTGTTGACATAGTCGTTAAATTTGCTTAATAGTTGTTCTGTACTTTTACCAGTTTGGAATCCATATTGATTCTAATACTTTTCAATCACCGATAATATGCAAATTGGCCTATAGTTGTTTATATCTGATGCGTTTCCTTTATATATATATATATATATATATATATATATATATATATATATATATATATATATATATTGACATGTTATGTCCTTATTGACCTGTTTTACACATATATAAACAAATTATTACATAAATAAGCACATTAAAACATCAATAACAACAAATCTGAATTTTATGACTTTATTTAAAAAAAAATTTCATGCTATCAATATTTACAAAGCCACATATAAGATACAGGTAAAATAATTGAGTTTTTTTTTGTTTTACATTTTTTATATAGATGTCAAATATTTTAAACATAAAAAGGGAATATATTTTTGTTCTTTATTAAAAAAAAAAAAATTTTTTATCCAATTTTTTTTGTACGTGGGCTTTTACTTTTAGAAGTTTTCATAAACGTTTATTTTTACTCTTGTTACCTAAAACAGACTTTGTTAATTATTTCTATGAAATAAGAATAAATTTTTGTTGGTTAAATTATATTGTAAAGTTAATTAATTTTGTTATCTAAATGGTTAAATGTTTTAATTTAGTTTAAATCACATCAGATTTAAAATGTATTTTTCAAAAAGAGAAATGTGACAGATTAAGTTAAATAGTTGTATTTGTAAATATTATGCGTGTTTGATATCACTTAGAGTTTATCTTTATTTTTGATAAAATTTTATATGGACATTCACATTATTAGAAATTGCAATAAGATGCGTTATGCTTTGGTTTTCTGGTTTCATCTACAATAAATGTATTATAATTAATAATAAGAAATAAATTCATATTTTAATTGCACTTACCATTATAATTATTGTGTATGCAAAACAAGTTAATGTGAAGTAGCGGTGATTGTGGAATAAAGGTTGGAATGGTGTATGTACAACTTGTGACAAGAAGAAAAGGACTAAATTAAAAACTATAATAAATAATATAGTGTTGTTCCTACTAAGTGATAGATAAAAGTAGAATTTTTAAACCACTGTCACACTTTCATAATGTATGTTGATTTACTCGAATATACGATTACAATAAAAAAAAAAAAAAAAAAAAAAAAAAGAAAATTTCCACTTGCTGCATTCGACACCTGCTAGCGGCATAACCATATGACTACAGGATCAGTCCAGTGATGTTTCTTAGGTAGGTGTAGTATAAACTTAATTAGAAATAAGTTTGTTATTTTATTGTTTTCCTGTGAAATCGTCCACGTCAAAGAATTAATTTTTTTATGTCGATTAATTCACTCGCATTATTAAGACTCACTTGTTCCCTGAGATTATTGTTTGAAATTCATTTGATCCCTATTTAATTTTAACAAGTTAAAATTTTTCATTTACTTTACGTAATTTTGTATGTGTCAATAATAGTTTATTGGATTAACTTACTTGGTCAAATCAGATTTGTTGGAATTGAAATATTAAGCTTAAAAAAAAAAGGAGAGAAAATTCTGAAACAATTTACCTGAGATTTATACAGGTTGGCGCTCAACATATTAACTGTTATTACAACAAATTTTGAAAGTTGTGTAGTTTTAAATTTAAAACCAAATTAACAAACCATAAAAAAAAAAAATTGTAAATAATATTGGGGGGAAGGCAAGGTTTATTTGAACCTCTCATAACAATTATTTGTCACCCAAGAACGTGGGGCCACAGCGAGTGAACATTGACGTGTTACTATAAAAAAAAAATATTTCGTAAGAAAGTATGGAAAACGGAAGCTACATTGTCCAAGCTTCCATCGAAAGTGGAATTGCCACATCTGGAATAACACAGACACAGGATTCCGTGGAAAATGTCTCTGACCAGGTGGTGGAGCAGACACCTGAAAACATCTCGATGGATGTGAGCAAGGAACCCTGCAAGTTTGACACCGAAAAGACTCAATCACACGTAGTACAGATTCCACAGGGACAACTCGAGCAGGTAATAAAATTTATGCAGGAAAGTCAGGCACGAAACGAGTTACATGCTGGATAACCGAAAAAGCATGGCGGAATTAAACACAAAAATAGCAACCATAGACATAAGCAGCACAAGATTGGAAGCAAAATAGAAGACTTAAAAACGCAGCTTACAGAGCAACTTACGAAAAAAGTAGAAATAATAGAAACAAAACTTGAAGAAAATAAAACAGAAACACAAAACAAATTCAAAGATATTGAAAAACAAATACACTCGACGGGACAACAAGTACTGTACCAGGCAATGAACAATTGCACGAAGCAAGTCCAGAATGAGAGATCAGATATGAAAAGGGAATTAGACCATAGACTACAAGACCATGACGAATACATGAATGGACACCTCAACAGGATGAGAAGGAAATGGAAGACCGGTTAGATCAAGAAGAGTCTTTCTCTAAAGGACTCAAGGAGGAAATGGACCGACGGTTAGAAGAAATAGAAATGAAGGTAGCAAGAACTGTGCTACCTGGATCTCCAATGTACTTTAGGGAAGAAAACCAAATTGAGAAGTACGGCGGGGACAAGAAATACATCCCATGATGTACCTCAAAATTTAGAAACGCGAATAAACAATAACCGACGTATTTATGGCCATAATTTTACTCAAACAGAGGAACTATTATGTATAAGAACCTCACTAAAAGGTGAAGCTCTGAAATGGTATGATACAATAGAGGACCACATCACTGGACTCAATAATTTCAAGGCGCAATTCACAAGGCAGTACTGGGTGACCTCGAACAAGAAAAAGTAAAAAGGAAACTGCAAACAGGCAAATATAACCCACACTTAGGGTGACCAGAGAAAGGTATCTCATAAGCAAGTATGCTCTCTGTAAACATCTGGGGAATATGATGGATGAAAATGTGATCATAGCTCAGCTGGCAGAGCACTTTGAAGATGACATAAGAGATCGAGTGATCACAGAGGACATTAGGACATATTTCGAGCTCCAGGCGCTGATCAAAAGGTACGATTACAGAGACGAGATACGAAGATCGTCTGCTGGACCTTCAACACAATTACAAGTACGACGAGACAACCCACGACAGTATGAACAGGTAGGACGTAATCAAAGACGATACATTGAACCAAGACCAAATACGAACCCTTACAATCGGCAGTGGACTAAACAGTGGACAAAGAAGACTACTACAAAGAACAGAAAGAACATGAAAACGAAAATGAACAGAAGCCCAGAGCGCAGGAAAAATGAATTCGAAAAATATTACATAAACAAATTTGAAGTAAGTCCATCGCAGAAAGTAACTAACGACCCTAAACAACCAGTACGAATTAAGAATGAAGACCGAATAGAGCAGGTTGTTGAGGCAGTGGTACATAACCCCTGGATTTTAGTAAGGTGCTGCTGGTAAAAACATCAGAGACAAAATAACTGCGAAAACGGATAACGCAATTATCGAAAACAGCAGCACAGAACAAAACACTGATAAACAAGAAAAAGTTAATGCAGTTTCTAACAAAAATAAATCGACCTCAATAATAAATCAAGAAAAACCAAAATACGTACAACTAAAGTTGCGTAAAACAAAAATTAGCCGCACAAAGTAATTTGTTATATAAAAACTACAAAATTGGAAAGAATAAAAAAAGGATATTTAGGTTTAAAAATCAAAAACTTACAAAATATGTTAAAATTATTGAAGCAAAAAGGCACAAGGGTCAGGCTAGGCTGATTTCAGATCAGAGTGCAGTTATCAGTAACACTTATTACGAACACCCAAAAGAATACATCGCGATTGGTAGTAATGGTAATGAGGTAGAATTGGAAAACGTGATTGTAAATAGTTTACCTTATATTCAAGTTGAAGTCAAAGGCGTGAAAGCAACGGCGTTAATAGACACAGGGGCTGAAGTTTCTTTAATTTCAGAAGAGTTTATTAGAGATAAGGTAGGCAGACTGGATGATCATACAATAGGCATTAAAATTATTGAACTGGTAGCAGCTAATAACAGAAAATTTTCATGTGCTAGGAGAAGATACATAGGGGACCTTAGAATAGGTAACATAGAAATCAAACAAGAACTATTAGTTGTTAAGGACATGCAAATAGACGTTATTTTAGGAATGGACATTTTGAAAACTTGTAAGAGTATTATTGACATAGACAGTGAAACAGTATCATTTGCGGACCACACTGTAAATTGGACAAACAAAGAGACAACGACCAGTATACGACACTCAGAAAGTATACACTAACCATATTACGCCTAAACAAAACACAGGCGATCAAATACAAATGACCAATATTAACAGTGACGATAGTTACAAGCATGACATATACAAACTTTTAAAAAAATATAAAAATCTGATAAACAGCGAAGTTAGGGTAGCTACGGGCTACGAGCACAAATTAGAGGTAGACGAGAGGGAACCATTTAGAGATCAAAGTTATTCAGTTCCATATCACTATAAAGATAAGGTAAAAGACATTCTGACAAGTATGCTCAATGAGAGAATAATAGAACGTGCAGTACAAAGTATATAAATCCACTAGTTGTTGTTAAAAGAAAGACGATTCATTAAGACTATGTTTAGATGCCAGAAGATTAAATGAAAGAACAGCTCCACAAATGGAATCTCCTCAAAAGATAGAATCATTACTAGGAAAGATAGGCAAAGATAAGATATACACAAAGTTAGATTTGCGAAATTCTTTCTGGTTAATACCATTAGATAAAAATTCAAGAAAGTACACAGGATTTAGTATTGATGGGAGACTTATCAGTTCAGGGTTGTGCCTTTTGGGTTGGCTAGTTCCTGTGCAGCGTTAGTGAGGGCAATGCAAAGATTTTAGATAGTTATGAAGTTTTTGTTTGCACTATGTTGACGACATTCTTATATTTAGTAAAAACGTTCAAGAACACTTACAACATCTAGATATAATTCTCAAAATGTTGGATGACAATGGCTTAAAATTAAATTTAGAAAAGTGCCAATTTCTGAAATTAAGCGTAAACATTTTAGGGTTTATAGTTAACCAAGAAGGTATGCGATTAGATGACGCAAGAATTAAGGAAATTAAAGAATTTCCTAGACCTAAGAATATAAAACAATTACGGGGGTTTTTAGGCGTTTTAAATTATTTTCGAAAATTTATCGCAGGGTTTGCCGAATTATCTCTACCATTAGTTGAATTATTAAAAAAAGGTAAACGGTTTATGTGGGACAGAGACAAAGAAAAAGCTTTCCAACAGTTGAAGGACGTATTTTACGAAGGATTACGTTTATATCACCCAGACTTCAGTACAAAATTTACACTCAAGACAGATGCTTCCGACTACGCTATAGCAGGAATACTAACCCAAATACAAGGCAACGAAGAGGTACCGATATGTTTTGTCTCAAGAGTTTTAAGGGGTGCAGAACGGAAGTATTCAGTTTCTGAGAAGGAGATGCTGGCAATCATTTATTGCATTATGAAACTAAATTTCTACCTAGTGGGAACAAATTTTATAGTCGAGACAGACCACTCTGCTTTGACCCATTTGATGAAGACGAGATTCGTCAATAACAGAATTTATCGATGGAGCCTTATATTACAAGAATATAATTTCGATATCAAATACGTGGAAGGAAAAAAAAACTTAGTGGCAGATGCATTTACAAGACAGAATGAACAGTCTCTCCTTACCAAAGATAAAATAAAGGTGTACCTAAATCGTATGAAGAATGAGAACGATTTATTCAGTGATCATCGAATAACACGAGATCAACAGAATGAAGAGTTCGAAGACTTACGAAAGAATCTTAAGAACAAGGATAAGCATAAAATTGCAAATTAGTAAATGAAATCCTTGTAAAGAAGTAAAAATCAAGACTTATACTTGATCACCAAGGAGTATTGTAGAGAAATAGCTCTGTCCTTTCATCTTCGATATGGACATATTGGCATCAGGAAAATCTGGCTGCTTATGAGAAAACTTCTTCTGCAAGAAAGACTTAGCAGTTGTGAAGAAAGTTGTCAAAGGTTGCCATCTCTGCACTATAGCTAAATATAAAAATTATGTAAACAAAAATGAAATAAGAACAATTAGAACCACAGAACCACTGGAGGTAGTAGCCATCGACTACTTAAGTAACTTAGTGAAGAGTGGAAAGAACAAACATATCCTCATCATCGTTGATTTGTTCAGTAGGTACACGAAACTGTATCCCGTACCTGTCTGTACAACGGAAAAATCACTCGACATGATTGACCAGTTCATACAAGAAATAGGTCGACCGAGGAAGTTAATAGCCGACAATGCGACTTATTTTAACAACACCGATTTAAAGAAAATTTGCGAAGAGAAACGTACAAGTAAGTTTTTGTTCCATAAGACACCCTCAGGCAAATCCATCGGAACGTTACATCCAGGAAGTCACCAAATATTTGAGAATAATCATGCACCATGAACGACACATTCATTGGGGGCATTATTTGCAACAGATCGAAACATTTATAAATGAAGTGCCGTCAACAATCACCGAGGTGGCACCACTGATTTTAATGAAACGACAATTTCCTGATAGACCATGGAAAGTCAGTAAAGACAACAATGAGGAAATAGAACGGAAATTATGTCTGGTAAGGGCGATAATCAGACAAAAACAAGACAGGTTCATACAAAGAGAGAACAGTAAAATCAAGAAACATGTAGTTTTCATGAGGGTGATGTAGTTATCGTGAAGAAGCTAAGGGTAGCAGATGGTTCGAAACAAATTTGTGAAAAGTAACTGGAACCATATGAAGGGCCTTATGTGATACATAAACGATATGGAGATAGTTATGATCTTAGATTTAAAGATTCTGACAAAAGAAGGGGTAGATTCCATTTAGACATGATTTACCAATATTAAAACACAAATGCGATTTAACAATTTGTATAAAAATGTCAAGTAAGATTTAGCTCACATTTTATTAAATTTTTCTTGATTTCAATTTTAAAGATTAGCTTAGCATCCAACACACATAGATGTTATAAAAAAAAAAAAAGATTTGCTTTAAAATCAAAATATAAAAAAATAAGGGAAAATGACATGTTATGTCCTTATTGACCTGTTTTACACATATATAAACAAATTATTACATAAATAAGCACATTAAAACATCAATAACAACAAATCTGAATTTTATGACTTTATTTAAAAAAAAAAATTTCATGCTATCAATATTTACAAAGCACATATAAGATACAGGTAAAATAATTGAGTGTTTTTTTTGTTTTACATTTTTATATAGAGTCAAATATTTTAAACATAAAAAAGGAATATATTTTTGTTCTTTATATAAAAAAAAAAGAAAGAATTTTTTATCCAATTTTTTTGCACGTGGGCTTTTACTTTTAGAAGTTTTCATAAACGTTTATTTTACTCTTGTTACCTAAAACAGACTTTGTTAATTATTTCTATGAAATAAGAATAAATTTTTGGTTGGTTAAATTATATTGTAAAGTTAATTAATTTTGTTATCTAAATGGTTAAATGTTTTAATTTAGTTTAAATCACATCAGATTTAAAATGTATTTTTCAAAAAGAGAAATGTGACAGATTAAGTTAAATAGTTGTATTTGTAAATATTATGCGTGTTTGATATCACTTAGAGTTTATCTTTATTTTTTGATAAAATTATATATGGACATTCACATTGTTAGAAATTGCAATAAGATGCGTTATGCTTTGGTTTTCTGGTTTCATCTACAATAAATGTATTATAATTAATAATAAGAAATAAATTCATATTTTAATTGCACTTACCATTATAATTATTGTGTATGCAAAACAAGTTAATGTGTAGTAGCGGTGATTGTGGAATAAAGGTTGGAATGGTGTATGTACAACTTGTGACAAGAAGAAAAGGACTAAATTAAAAAACTTTAATAAATAATATAGTGTTGTTCCTACTAAGTGATAGATAAAAAGTAGAATTTTTAAACCACTGTCACACTTTCATAATGGGTACCATAATTCTCACAATCCTTCCTCAAGACATTCCTTGTCATCTACGATTTGTATAAAACAAAAAGAAAAGGCATTATTAACAATATCGTACCCAACACGTGGTGGAGGACAGCACAAAATAATTTGTTTGGCCAATCAAGGAGTAAGGGAAGATTTAATAAGTGTCACTTACCTGAAGAAAAGAAAAAAAAAGAAAATTTCCACTTGCTGCATTCGACACCTGCTAGCGGGCATAACCATATGACTACAGGATCAGTCCAGTGACGTTTCTTAGGTAGGTGTAGTATAAATTTAATTAGGAATAAGTTTGTTATTTTATTGTTTTCCTGTGAAATCGTCCACGTCAAAGAATTAATTTTTTTATGTCGATTAATTCACTCGCATTATTAAGACTCACTTGTTCCTGAGATTATTGTTTGAAATTCATTTGATCCCTATTTAATTTTAACAAGTTAAAATTTTTCATTTATTTACGTAATTTTGTATGTGTCAATAATAGTTTATTGGATTAACTTACTTGGTCAAATCAGATTTGTTGGAATTGAAATATTAAGCTTAAAAAAAGGAGAAAAATTCTAAACAATTTACCTGAGATTTATACAGGTTGGCGCTCAACATATTAACTGTTATTACAACAAATTTTGAAAGTTGTGTAGTTTTAAATTTAAAACCAAATTAACAAACCATAAAAAAAAAATTGTAAATAATATTGGGGAAGGCAAGGTTTATTTGAACCTCTCATAACAATATATATATATATATATATATATATATATATATATATATATATATATATATATATATATATTGGTTTAGTCACCGCGATTTTAAATTCACCAGGGAATGTTCCAGTTCCTAGAGTTAAATGTGCTAAATTCGTTATTAACTTATGTTTTAATTTTTCAACTTTGGCAAAATTGTTTACAACATCTTTAACAACTTTAACAGATATTACTACTGACGAAAGTAACTGTGTTATCGAAACGTTTAGATTGTGTAATTTAAAATACACCATTAAAAATCAAAAAGATAAGTATTGTAAAAATTCAGCAAACTTCTAATGTCTCAGTTACACCATCTAACTGAACTGAATAAGAAAATCGTGATACTATGGACGCCATCACACCTGAACATCAAAGGCAACGAATTAGCTGACAAACATGCAAAATCCGCAGCAACAGAGGCAGAAATAGACCAAACCCCGCTACTATGCTCAGACCGCATACAGGAAAATAATAGAATATTTAAGACAACATGGGAAAATGAATCGTCCAGGTACACAGGACAATTGAGAGAAATCAAGACAACCGCGGGTGCTTGGAAGTATGCAACAGAACTGAATCGTCGAGAGGATGTCATTTTGTGCCGCATTCGATTGGGACACACTCTTACATATTAGGGAAAACCAGACAAAGATAACCAACATGCGATTTATTCAACACACCATTGACAATACGCCATATTATATGCGAATGCTTAGAACATCGTGAGGTGCGAGAAAGAATTGGCCTTCCTATAGAGATGAAAATATATTTAGCAATGAACAAAACATACAGAAATTATTACAATTTTGCAAAGCAATTAATATCACCACAAGAATATAACAACGCAGGAAAGCTAATGCCCACTGCAGCCGATACTTCATAAAGGAAAAAAAAATAATAATAATAATACTAATAAAAATTCATTTATTTATTTATTAAATACTTACAGTATACGCTCCTACTAAGTCGTAGACGTATGAGTAGGTTCCGCTTTTAAACCTATACATTTACATAGTACATATTTAGGTACAATTTATGAAGTATGTAAAAAGTGTAATCATAACTTAACAAAATTTTTAGATTTTTATATAAATATACTTTTTGTTTGTACATTTCCACTCATGTTATACTCATTAAACAATTTGGGTATAACGCACTTTAGTGTACGAATGACTTACAACTACTTTGTATTGTTCACTGTCATAGTGGTCTATCATGTTATAGTATGTATAAAAACCTAACGGTGTTAGTGTATCCGCAATTTCTAAGGGTTCAGTTTTATACTGTGTGTTACATATCATTTTTAATACTTGAATTTGTAGCTTATTAATATTAGCTATGTGAGATAATTCAATACATCTCCAATTTCGAATACCGTATTTCATAATTGACTTAAAAAGAGCTTTGTACAGTACTTGTTTAACCTTTTCACTGCGGTATAGTGGTTAAAATACTACTAGCCCTGTGCGCATCGAAATCGTCGCTAGCGAGTGCATATGCTTGGAGCAATAGTACTTCTTCAAACTCGTCTGGAGCAATTTATTGAAGATTGTTTATTTTTTCTAAATAATACATTTTCTTAAAAATTCATCAGAAACATAAAAAGAGATGATAACAAGCAAAACAAATATAAATTCAGTGATAAACAAACTAACAAACTGAAACCTAAATTATCAATTTTCTTTTGTGTGGTATAATTCGAAGCACGGTACAAAACAGAGAGCCACCTGAGAAATTGCACACATATATCTGGATTCTTTTCGCTTCTTATTTTTTTTCACATACCACGCATCTTTTCGTTGGGCTGGTTTTATTTGTGGTAGCAGGAACATGACTTGGAAAATGTCGTTCAGTCAATCTCAAAGATAAGTCTGTATCTTCTGTTCTTCTTCCTCCACCCGATCTAGCCAACGGCGAATGATACTTTTCAATTACTGATTTTACCAAACCAAGCTGAAATTTGGCCAGTGGTGTTTGTTCAGTTTTTTTAAATTTATATATCTGATAAGAATTTAAAATAGCAAGATCTACAAGATGGAAAAACACCTTTTTGCACCATTTTATAGCTTTCCTAACAGTCTCAATTGATGAGAGCAGCATATCTGATTTATCTACTGCTCCCATATTGTTGTTGTTACATTTAGGATTTTGTATTTTCTCCCCCGTTCTATTGTCTATTTTACCTGTCTCTAGGTGGAAAAACACCTTTTTGCACCATTTTATAGCTTTCCTAACAGTCTCAATTGATGAGAGCAGCATATCTGATTTATCTACTGCTCCCATATTGTTGTTGTTACATTTAGGATTTTGTATTTTCTCCCCCGTTCTATTGTCTATTTTACCTGTCTCTATCATTTCGGCCGTATGGCAACTTGTCAACATTCGCACCTCTCGTTTATCTTGCCATTTTAAAGCAAGGATTTGATCTGAAGATTTGTGTATTACTTCACAACGTTCTAGTTTCTCCGGCAGTTTTGGTATATATTTTCTTGTGGCTTTAACTGTACCACAAGAATTCATTTGATTGTCGTGTAAGTGTGAAAATAATGTGGGGCTAGAATACAACTTATCTACAAAAATATTATGACCTTTGTGCGAATAAGGAGCCAAAAGAGTCAATACAATATCTCCAGATTTTCCAATTCATTTTTCCGCTTGTTCTTCAATATTTGTAGTACCTCCTGTATAAATAATAAAGTACTATATGTATCCCGCTTCGCAATCACAAAGTAAAAAAAAAATTGACTCCATAACGGTGTCTTTTAGATGGGATATACTGTTTAAAAAATAGTCGACCTTTACACAGTAAAAGACTTTCATCTATGCAAAGATTTTGAAGTGGATAGAAGTGGGTTTTAAAAGTACTTTTTGAATGATCGAAAACGATTCTTATTTTTCGTAAACTATCATTTGCGACAATTTCAGCGTCGTTGTCTAGAAAATGTAACAACCGGAGAATCAACAAATAGCGATCCCTCTTCATAAGACGTCCAAAAATTGACGTTGTCAGATATGAATCCGTTGTCCAATAATCGGTGACGTTAAGTTTTTCAATTGTGACATTAACATAGTGACTGCCAAAAGCAGTACATCTCTTTGTAATTAACAGGTTTCTAACGTTTTAAGCCAGACTTTTCATTAACGTCTTGTCTACATAATTATATAATGGTAATATCTGTTTGTTTCGTCAGTTATACTTTTCATATAATCATTGGTAAAAAACATTCAAAACATCTACAAGACTTGAATTTTCAGGTATAGTGTTAATTTTAAACCCGGAGTTGTCTGTGTCAAAGTCGTGTATAATCGGGATGAAATCTTTGTCTTGCCAGTCATAAATACCTTTTGCAATTTTCGGTGGTGGTTCCACAGAAAGCTGTTCACTGTCACTGCATTCAACTTCTTCAACCTCTTATGCATCTATGATAAGCGCTAAAATATAAGTAGTTAATGTAATTTTGAAATCTAAATAAATTAATAAAATATTTACATTCGGCAGTATTTTATTCGTCACTTTCACAGTCTTCAATTTCCTTCTATCTTATATATTTTTTGGTGGCCATTTTACATCACAAAATGGGTACCGCACAAAACGCAGTAAACTAAACCAACTGTTGTCCTGTTATGTTACATGCGAGTAAAGACGTTTTGAGCAGTCAACGCAAAAAAAATTAAATGACGTATTGGTGGGAAACCATACAAGTTTCGACAAGTCTGTGTCTATGTGATGTCGTCTCGCAAGCGACAATACTCGACTCGAACAAGAAACTAATAAAACATGGCATGCAGTATACTCGGTTTTAGCAGTAAGGTCCTTTGCGATCATTCTCGTCTCGAGAAGTGAAAGGGTTAATGACTACACATTTACATTGCATATTGGTCATTAAACAATTACAATTATGCAATTTTATATTTAATAAATTTGATATATACATACGCGGGGTTTTAAATAACATACATACAGTTTTTTATTTATTAATGTACAAGTTGCTACCATGGGTCCAATTAAGTATTCTGTTTAAGTCATCTTGTATAATTGGATCACATATTTCTGGACTTTATCACTATATAATATTACCGCGTCATCTGCATACATTAATAGCGTACTGTTTTTTGTAATATTGAATAGCTCGTTGACATAAATTAGGAAAAGGATGTGTCCTAGATTGCTACCTTGTGGAATACCGAATGAACAATTTTTAACGCACCACTCACATTGTCACTTTTACTGAAAACTGTCTGTTTTTTAAATAATCAGTAAACCATTTTACTTCTTTTCCAGTCACCCCATTCTTCTCTAAGCACTTGAGCAATATTCTGCGGTCGACTGTGTCAAACGCTTTGCTGAAGTCTATGAAAACTCCTACTACACATTTTTCTTTATCAAGGTTGGTGTTGACATAGTCGTTAAATTTGCTTAATAGTTGTTCTGTACTTTTACCAGTTTGGAATCCATATTGATTCTAATACTTTTTCAATCACCGATAATATGCAAATTGGCCTATAGTTGTTTATATCTGATGCGTTTCCTTTATATATATATATATATATATATATATATATATATATATATATATATATATATATATATTGACATGTTATGTCCTTATTGACCTGTTTTACACATATATAAACAAATTATTACATAAATAAGCACATTAAAATATCAATAACAACAAATCTGAATTTTATGACTTTATTTAAAAAAAAAAAAAATTTCATGCTATCAATATTTACAAAGCCACATATAAGATACAGGTAAAATAATTGAGTGTTTTTTTTTGTTTTACATTTTTTTTTATATAGACGTCAAATATTTTAAACATAAAAAAGGGAATATATTTTTTGTTCTTTATTCAAAAAAAAAAAGAAAGAATTTTTTTTTATCCAATTTTTTTGTACGTGGGCTTTTACTTTTTAGAAGTTTTTATAAACGTTTATTTTTACTCTTGTTACCTAAAACAGACTTTGTTAATTATTTCTATGAAATAAGAATAAATTTTTGGTTGGTTAAATTATATTGTAAAGTTAATTAATTTTGTTATCTAAATGGTTAAATGTTTTAATTTAGTTTAAATCACATCAGATTTAAAATGTATTTTTCAAAAAGAGAAATGTGACAGATTAAGTTAAATAGTTGTATTTGTAAATATTATGCGTGTTTGATATCACTTAGAGTTTATCTTTATTTTTGATAAAATTTTATATGGACATTCACATTATTAGAAATTGCAATAAGATGCGTTATGCTTTGGTTTTCTGGTTTCATCTACAATAAATGTATTATAATTAATAATAAGAAATAAATTCATATTTTAATTGCACTTACCATTATAATTATTGTGTATGCAAAACAAGTTAATGTGAAGTAGCGGTGATTGTGGAATAAAGGTTGGAATGGTGTATGTACAACTTGTGACAAGAAGAAAAGGACTAAATTAAAAAACTATAATAAATAATATAGTGTTGTTCCTACTAAGTGATAGATAAAAAGTAGAATTTTTAAACCACTGTCACACTTTCATAATGTGTATGTTGATTTACTCGAATATACGATTACAATAAAAAAAAAAAAAAAAAAAAAAAAAAGAAAATTTCCACTTGCTGCATTCGACACCTGCTAGCGGGCATAACCATATGACTACAGGATCAGTCCAGTGATGTTTCTTAGGTAGGTGTAGTATAAATTTAATTAGGAATAAGTTTGTTATTTTATTGTTTTCCTGGGAAATCGTCCACGTCAAAGAATTAATTTTTTTATGTCGATTAATTCACTCGCATTATTAAGACTCACTTGTTCCCTGAGATTATTGTTTGAAATTCATTTGATCCCTATTTAATTTTAACAAGTTAAAATTTTTCATTTATTACGTAATTTTGTATGTGTCAATAATAGTTCATTGGATTAACTTACTTGGTCAAATCAGATTTGTTGGAATTGAAATATTAAGCTTAAAAAAAAGAGAAAATTCTGAAACAATTTACCTGAGATTTATACAGGTTGGCGCTCAACATATTAACTGTTATTACAACAAATTTTGAAAGTTGTGTAGTTTTAAATTTAAAACCAAATTAACAAACCATAAAAAAAAAAAATTGTAAATAATATTGGGGGGAAGGCAAGGTTTATTTGAACCTCTCATAACAATTATTTGTCACCCAAGAACGTGGGGCCACAGCAGTGAACATTGACGTGTTACTATAAAAAAAAAATATTTCGTAAGAAAGTATGGAAAACGGAAGCTACATTGTCCAAGCTTCCATCGAAAGTGGAATTGCCACATCTGGAATAACACAGACACAGGATTCCGTGGAAAATGTCTCTGACCAGGTGGTGGAGCAGACACCTGAAAACATCTCGATGGATGTGAGCAAGGAACCCTGCAAGTTTGACACCGAAAAGACTCAATCACACGTAGTACAGATTCCACAGGGACAACTCGAGCAGGTAATAAAATTTATGCAGGAAAGCCAGGCACGAAACGAGAGTTACATGCTGGATAACCGAAAAAGCATGGCGGAATTAAACACAAAAATAGCAACCATAGACATAAGCAGCACAAGATTGGAAGCAAAAATAGAAGACTTAAAAACGCAGCTTACAGAGCAACTTACGAAAAAAGTAGAAATAATAGAAACAAAACTTGAAGAAAATAAAACAGAAACACAAAACAAATTCAAAGATATTGAAAAACAAATACACTCGACGGGACAACAAGTACTGTACCAGGCAATAGACAATTGCACGAAGCAAGTCCAGAATGAGAGATCAGATATGAAAAGGGAATTAGACCATAGACTACAAGACCATGACGAATACATGAATGGACACCTCAACAGGATGAGAAGGGAAATGGAAGACCGGTTAGATCAAGAAGAGTCTTTCTCTAAAGGACTCAAGGAGGAAATGGACCGACGGTTAGAAGAAATAGAAATGAAGGTAGCAAGAACTGTGCTACCTGGAACTCCAATGTACTTTAGGGGGGAAGAAAACCAAGTACGGTGGGGGACAAGAAATACATCCCATGATGTACCTCAAAAATTTAGAAACGAGAATAAACAATAACCGACGTATTTATGGCCATAATTTTACTCAAACGGAGGAACTATTATGTATAAGAACCTCACTAAAAGGTGAAACTCTGAAGTGGTATGATACAATAGAGGACCACATCACCGAATTCCATAATTTCAAGACGAAATTCACAAGGCAGTACTGGGGAGACCTCGAACAAGAAAAAGAAAAAAAGAAACTGCAAACAGGCAAGTATAACCCACACTTAGGAGTGACTAGAGAAAGGTATCTCATAAGCAAGTATGCTCTCTGGGGAATATGATGGATGAAAATATGATCATAGCTCAGCTGGCAGAGCACTTTGAAGATGACCTAAGAGATCGAGTGATCACAGAGGACATTAGGACATATTTAGAGCTCCAGGTGCTGATCAAATGGTACGATTACGGAGACGAGATACGAAGATCGTCTGCTGGACCTTCAACACAAATACAAGTACGACGAGACAACCCACGACAGTATGAACAGGTAGGACGTAATCAAAGACGATACATTGAACCAAGACCAAATACGAACCCTTACAATCGGCAGTGGACTAAACAGTGGACAAAAGAAGACTACTACAAAGAACAGAAAGAACATGAAAACGAAAATGAACAGAAGCCCAGAGCGCAGGAAAAAATGAATTCCGAAAAATATTACATAAACAAATTTGAAGTAAGTCCATCGCAGAAAGTAACTAACGACCCTAAACAACCAGTACGAATTAAGAATGAAGACCGAATAGAGCAGGTTGTTGAGGCAGTGGTACATAACCCCCTGGATTTTTAGTAAGGTGTGCTGCTGGTAAAAACATCAGAGACAAAATAACTGCGAAAACGGATAACGCAATTATCGAAAACAGCAGCACAGAACAAAACACTGATAAACAAGAAAAAGTTAATGCAGTTTCTAACAAAAATAAATCGACCTCAATAATAAATCAAGAAAAACCAAAATACGTACAACTAAAGTTGCGTAAAAACAAAAAATTAGCCGCACAAAGTAATTTGTTATATAAAAACTACAAAATTGGAAAGAATAAAAAAAGGATATTTAGGTTTAAAAATCAAAAACTTACAAAATATGTTAAAATTGTTGAAGCAAAAAGGCACAAGGGTCAGGCTAGGCTAATTTCAGATCAGAGTGCAGTTATCAGTAACACTTAGTAGGAACACCCAAAAGAATACATAGCGATTGGTAGTAATGGTAATGAGGTAGAATTGGAAAACGTGATTGTAAATAGTTTACCTTATATTCAAGTTGAAGTCAAAGGCGTGAAAGCAACGGCGTTAATAGACACAGGGGCTGAAGTTTCTTTAATTTCAGAAGAGTTTATTAGAGATAAGGTAGGCAGACTGGATGATCATACAATAGGCATTAAAATTATTGAACTGGTAGCAGCTAATAACAGAAAATTTTCATGTGCTAGGAGAAGATACATAGGGGACCTTAGAATAGGTAACATAGAAATCAAACAAGAACTATTAGTTGTTAAGGACATGCAAATAGACGTTATTTTAGGAATGAACATTTTGAAAACTTGTAAGAGTATTATTGACATAGACAGTGAAACAGTATCATTTGCGGACCACACTGTAAATTGGACAAACAAAAGAGACAACGACCAGTATACGACACTACAGAAAGTATACACTAACCATATTACGCCTAAACAAAACACAGGCGATCAAATACAAATGACCAATATTAACAGTGACGATAGTTACAAGCATGACATATACAAACTTTTAAAAAAATATAAAAATCTGATAAACAGCGAAGTTAGGGTAGCTACGGGCTACGAGCACAAATTAGAGGTAGACGAGAGGGAACCATTTAGAGATCAAAGTTATTCAGTTCCATATCACTATAAAGATAAGGTAAAAGACATTCTGACAAGTATGCTCAATGAGAGAATAATAGAACGTGCGAGTACAAAGTATATAAATCCACTAGTTGTTGTTAAAAAGAAAGACGATTCATTAAGACTATGTTTAGATGCCAGAAGATTAAATGAAAGAACAGCTCCACAAATGGAATCTCCTCAAAAGATAGAATCATTACTAGGAAAGATAGGCAAAGATAAGATATACACAAAGTTAGATTTGCGAAATTCTTTCTGGTTAATACCATTAGATAAAAATTCAAGAAAGTACACAGGATTTAGTATTGATGGGAGTACTTATCAGTTCAGGGTTGTGCCTTTTGGGTTGGCTAGTTCCTGTGCAGCGTTAGTGAGGGCAATGCAAAAGATTTTAGATAGTTATGAAGTTTTTTGTTTGCACTATGTTGACGACATTCTTATATTTAGTAAAAACGTTCAAGAACACTTACAACATCTAGATATAATTCTCAAAATGTTGGATGACAATGGCTTAAAATTAAATTTAGAAAAGTGCCAATTTCTGAAATTAAGCGTAAACTTCTTAGGGTTTATAGTTAACCAAGAAGGTATGCGATTAGATGACGCAAGAATTAAGGAAATTAAAGAATTTCCTAGACCTAAGAATATAAAACAATTACGGGGGTTTTTAGGCGTTTTAAATTATTTTCGAAAATTTATCGCAGGGTTTGCCGAATTATCTCTACCATTAGTTGAATTATTAAAAAAAGGTAAACGGTTTATGTGGGACAGAGACAAAGAAAAAGCTTTCCAACAGTTGAAGGACGTATTTTACGAAGGATTACGTTTATATCACCCAGACTTCAGTACAAAATTTACACTCAAGACAGATGCTTCCGACTACGCTATAGCAGGAATACTAACCCAAATACAAGGCAACGAAGAGGTACCGATATGTTTTGTCTCAAGAGTTTTAAGGGGTGCAGAACGGAAGTATTCGGTTTCTGAGAAGGAGATGCTGGCAATCATTTATTGCATTATGAAACTAAATTTCTACCTAGTGGGAACAAGTTTTATAGTCGAGACAGATCACTCTGCTTTGACCCATTTGATGAAGACGAGATTCGTCAATAACAGAATTTATCGATGGAGCCTTATATTACAAGAATATAATTTCGATATCAAATACGTGGAAGGAAAAAAAAACTTAGTGGCAGATGCATTTACAAGACAGAATGAACAGTCTCTCCTTACCAAAGATAAAATAAAGGTGTACCTAAATCGTATGAAGAATGAGAACGATTTATTCAGTGATCATCGAATAACACGAGATCAACAGAATGAAGAGTTCGAAGACTTACGAAAGAATCTTAAGAACAAGGATAAGCATAAAATTGCAAATTAGTAAATGAAATCCTTGTAAAGAAGTAAAAATCAAGACTTATACTTGATCACCAAGGAGTATTGTAGAGAAATAGCTCTGTCCTTTCATCTTCGATATGGACATATTGGCATCAGGAAAATCTGGCTGCTTATGAGAGAAAACTTCTTCTGCAAGAAAGACTTAGCAGTTGTGAAGAAAGTTGTCAAAGGTTGCCATCTCTGCACTATAGCTAAATATAAAAATTATGTAAACAAAAATGAAATAAGAACAATTAGAACCACAGAACCACTGGAGGTAGTAGCCATCGACTACTTAAGTAACTTAGTGAAGAGTGGAAAGAACAAACATATCCTCATCATCGTTGATTTGTTCAGTAGGTACACGAAACTGTATCCCGTACCTGTCTGTACAACGGAAAAATCACTCGACATGATTGACCAGTTCATACAAGAAATAGGTCGACCGAGGAAGTTAATAGCCGACAATGCGACTTATTTTAACAACACCCGATTTAAAGAAAATTTGCGGAAGAGAAACGTACAAGTAAGTTTTTGTTCCATAAGACACCCTCAGGCAAATCCATCGGAACGTTACATCCAGGAAGTCACCAAATATTTGAGAATAATTATGCACCATGAACGACACATTCATTGGGGGCATTATTTGCAACAGATCGAAACATTTATAAATGAAGTGCCGTCAACAATCACCGAGGTGGCACCACTGATTTTAATGAAACGACAATTTCCTGATAGACCATGGAAAGTCAGTAAAGACAACAATGAGGAAATAGAACGGAAATTATGTCTGGTAAGGGCGATAATCAGACAAAAACAAGACAGGTTCATACAAAGAGAGAACAGTAAAATCAAGAAACATGTAGTTTTTCATGAGGGTGATTTAGTTATCGTGAAGAAGCTAAGGGTAGCAGATGGTTCGAAACAAATTTGTGCAAAGTTACTGGTACCATATGAAGGGCCTTATGTGATACATAAACGATATGGAGATAGTTATGATCTTAGATTTAAAGATTCTGACAAAAGAAGGGGTAGATTCCATTTAGACATGATTTACCAATATGAAAACACAAATGCGAATTAACAATTTGTATAAAAATGTCAAGTAAGATTTAGCTCACATTAAAGTAAATTTTTCTTTATTTCAATTTTAAAGATTAGCTTAGCATCCAACATACATAGATGTTATAAAAAAAAAAAAAAGATTTGCTTTAAAATCAAAATATAAAAAAATAAGGGAAAATGACATGTTATGTCCTTATTGACCTGTTTTACACATATATAAACAAATTATTACATAAATAAGCACATTAAAACATCAATAACAACAAATCTGAATTTTATGACTTTATTTAAAAAAAAAAAAAATTTCATGCTATCAATATTTACAAAGCCATATAAGATACAGGTAAAATAATTGAGTGTTTTTTTTTGTTTTACATTTTTTTTTATATAGACGTCAAATATTTTAAACATAAAAAAAGGGAATATATTTTTTGTTCTTTATATATAAAAAAAAAAGAAAGAATTTTTTTTATCCAATTTTTTTTGTACGTGGGCTTTTACTTTTTAGAAGTTTTCATAAACGTTTATTTTTACTCTTGTTACCTAAAACAGACTTTGTTAATTATTTCTATGAAATAAGAATAAATTTTTGGTTGGTTAAATTATATTGTAAAGTTAATTAATTTTGTTATCTAAATGGTTAAATGTTTTAATTTAGTTTAAATCACATCAGATTTAAAATGTATTTTTCAAAAAGAGAAATGTGACAGATTAAGTTAAATAGTTGTATTTGTAAATATTATGCGTGTTTGATATCACTTAGAGTTTATCTTTATTTTTTGATAAAATTATATATGGACATTCACATTGTTAGAAATTGCAATAAGATGCGTTATGCTTTGGTTTTCTGGTTTCATCTACAATAAATGTATTATAATTAATAATAAGAAATAAATTCATATTTTAATTGCACTTACCATTATAATTATTGTGTATGCAAAACAAGTTAATGTGTAGTAGCGGTGATTGTAGAATAAAGGTTGGAATGGTGTATGTACAACTTGTGACAAGAAGAAAAGGACTAAATTAAAAAACTTTAATAAATAATATAGTGTTGTTCCTACTAAGTGATAGATAAAAAGTAGAATTTTTAAACCACTGTCACACTTTCATAATGGTATGTTGATTTACTCGAATATACGATTACAATCACTGCAGTAAGATTTTTGAAGGTACCATAATTCTCACAATCCTTCTTCAAGACATTCCTGGTCATCTACGATTTGTATAAAACAAAAATAAAAGGCATTATTAACAATATCGTACCCAACACGTGGTGGAGGACAGCACAAAATAATTTGTTTGGCCAATCAAGGAGTAAGGGAAGATTTAATAAGTGTCACTTACCTGAAGAAAAGAAAAAAAAAGAAAATTTCCACTTGCTGCATTCGACACCTGCTAGCGGGCATAACCATATGACTACAGGATCAGTCCAGTGACGTTTCTTAGGTAGGTGTAGTATAAATTTAATTAGGAATAAGTTTGTTATTTTATTGTTTTCCTGTGAAATCGTCCACGTCAAAGAATTAATTTTTTTATGTCGATTAATTCACTCGCATTATTAAGACTCACTTGTTCCCTGAGATTATTGTTTGAAATTCATTTGATCCCTATTTAATTTTAACAAGTTAAAATTTTTCATTTATTTACGTAATTTTGTATGTGTCAATAATAGTTTATTGGATTAACTTACTTGGTCAAATCAGATTTGTTGGAATTGAAATATTAAGCTTAAAAAAAGAGAAAATTCTAAACAATTTACCTGAGATTTATACAGGTTGGCGCTCAACATATTAACTGTTATTACAACAAATTTTGAAAGTTGTGTAGTTTTAAATTTAAAACCAAATTAACAAACCATAAAAAAAAAAAAATTGTAAATAATATTGGGGGGAAGGCAAGGTTTATTTGAACCTCTCATAACAATATATATATATATATATATATATATATATATATATATATATATATATATATATATATTGGTTTAGTCACCGCGATTTTAAATTCACCAGGGAATGTTCCAGTTCCTAGAGTTAAATGTGCTAAATTCGTTATTAACTTATGTTTTAATTTTTCAACTTTGGCAAAATTGTTTACAACATCTTTAACAACTTTAACAGATATTACTACTGACGAAAGTAACTGTGTTATCGAAACGTTTAGATTGTGTAATTTAAAATACACCATTAAAAAATCAAAAAAAGATAAGTATTTTATCATAAAGTTACAGGCAAAAATATTCTTAAATAAATAAATTATAGATTATTAGTGGAGTTGATCGGCCTATTTTCACAGTTTATGCTTTTAGAACGCGACGTTTCGGAAGCGGACTCTGTTTCCGTCATCTGGCTTAGTCCTGAGAAGGACTGTTTTCGCACTTCAGTCGAATTTATATGACTCAAGTTTTGTCCGTCGTCTTTTTATACATATACCTTTTATTTATAAATATTTATTTATTTATTTATTTATAATGGAGCACATCCTACAGTGGAACTGTAATGGCTGCGCAAACAGTACAGATGAATTGAAGGTACTAATGTCTAAATACAATCCATTTGCAATAGCATTACAAGAAACCCATTTTAAATCAACAGATAAGTTTTTTCTCCGTAACTATAAAAGTGAGAGATATGATGTGCCCTACAATCTTAAAGCTAAGGGTGGGGTAGCAATATTCCTAAAAGATGATTGCGTACAGGATCAATCTGACAGTCTGCGACGTATACTTGCCAAATGATGATTGGAGCATACAAGATATAGAAGGCTTGATAAAGCAGTTACCCGTACCTTTCCTGCTACTTGGTGATTTTAACGTCCACACCCCCTTATGGGGTTCAGGAAAACAAGATAACCGGGGAAAAGTGATAGAGAGCTTATTAGACACGTCGCAAATTGTACTGCTGAATAGTGGCAAACCAACACATTTCAATGCTAGCATTAATAATTTCTCAGCAATAGATCTAAGTTTATGTTCTTCGCAAATAGCCACAACATATGAATGGTGCCAAGTGGAAAATTTGTACGGAAGTGAACACCTCCCAATTATTTTAACAACAGTTAGCTCTAATTCCGAGTGGGTACTTCCCGAGAAATGGAACCTGAAAAAAGCAAACTGGGAAAAATACAGAAGTCATATACGCATACCTACAATGCAACAGGAAACAAATGAATGTATATCTAGCCTTACAGAAAGTATGTTACGAGCGGCAAAAAAAGAGATACCCCAAAGTGGGACAAAAATCAACAGGGCCCCTGTCCCTTGGTGAAGTATAGATGTGGCAACTGCCATTAAAAACAGGAAAATGTCATTAAACAATTTTATTAAATACTCCACAATAAAAAACCTTGTTAACTGTAAACAAAAAAGAGCTATAGCAAGAAAAACAATTTTAGCCGCTAAGAGAAAATCGTGAGCAACGTATGTGTCGGATATTACTTCAAATACGCCACTAACCGAGGTCTGGAGCAAAATTAAAGTAATTTCTGGAAAAGCAAAACTAAGAAATTCTATAAAACTAGACGAACAGAGTGCTATAATAACCGAACCAACAGCTTTAGTGGAAAAACACTAGTTCTTCAGAGAATTACGAGGAATCCTTTAAACAAAATAAAAAAGTCAGAGAAATTACATTAGACCTCTCTGAAGAACAAACCTGCGATAATAACGCTCAATTTACAAGAGAATAATTTACCTCTGCGCTAAGTTCAGTAAAAGATTCCTCACCAGGAATGGACTGGATTGCATACAGCATGGTAAAAAACCTACCAAGCACGGTGTTAGAAAATACACTGCGTATATTCAACGAGTTATGGACAGAAGGCACTTATCCTACATGTTGGAAAACGTCTATTATAGTGCCATTACTGAAAGTAGGAGAAGGCCCCCTTCAGAGAGGTAGCTACCATCCTAACATCCAGTTTCCTTTGGAGAATCCTAGAAAGGATGGTCAACAAAAGGCTAATGCAGTACTTGGAGAATCACATGCAGTACTTGGAGAATCACAGTCTTATAAATAAATACCAATCTGGTTTTCGTAAGGGACATTCGACAAGGGATAACATGTTGTATTTGGCCACGGCCATTCAAAATACCTTTAGCACAGGGTATCACGGAAGAGCAATGTTTTTCGATTTACAGAACGCATATCATCTAGTATGGCGGTATGAAGTCCTACAGAAAATTCACACATTCGGTATACCGGGAAACATGGTAAAGTTTATTGAATCCTTCTTAACAGAGCGGTATTTCCGGATTAGGGTCGGAAACTGTCTGTCCGAAAAATACGAGTTAGAAACAGGTATCCCCCGGGGATCTCCACTTAGCGTTACTTTGCTTCTAATATCAGTCAACGACCTAACAAAGGCACTAGACCCATCAATCAGACGATGCATTTATGTAGACGACTTAGTTATATATGCTCATTCGGAAGGTGGTTTGACGAATAACGTAACATTACAACAAGCAATAAACTCGGTAGATCTAGAAGCAGAAAACGAAGGCTTCAAAATGTCACCTATAAAAATAGAATGCTTACACTTTTGTAAGTTAAGACATCCGCATTACCCGCCAAACTTATATTTAAAATACCGGCGCATAAAAGTGATAACACATAACAAGTTCCTAGGATTAATATCCGACCAGTCACTGTCCTGGAAGCTACATATTGAATTTATGGCTCAAAAAGCACGCAAATCGCTTAATATTGTGAAATGCTTGGAAAATTTGAACTGGGGTGCAGATCCAGAAGTACTTTTACGTTTGTACAAAGCATTAATTTTATCTGTTTTCGACTATGGCTCAATCGTTTATAGCTCGACAGCAATGTCCAACCTAAAACAACTTGATGTCTTCCAAAATGTATGTATACGATACGCAATAGGGGCATTCTCGAGTAGCCCCACAAGTAGCATTCACATTGAATCAGGTATCCTGCCATTAAAATATAGAAGGTTGTGGCTGACAATTAAATACGGAAAACATATTTCACAGAACCGAAGTCATTTCATCTATGCAACAATGTTTAAGCCATGCCCAACGAACCAAATAAGAAGATTTAATCAACCGATTAATGCACGGTTAAAGGAAGCCCTAACAGCACTAAACTTATACCTATCACCAATTCTCAAAGGTATTAGAATAAAAAATAGTATCTGGAACAAGTGGTACGAAGAATGAGAGAAACAAAACAGATTTTTAAAAAGACACATGGCAATTACACACACTAGAGAACCAATTCCGCAAATGCCCAGAAGATGTAGTGTAATTTTGACCAGAGTACGAATAGGGCATACAAAACTCACACATTCTTACATACTAAACAACACGCACAGACCGACATGTGAAAGATGTAACAAAATACTAACCATACAACACATCTTTGAAGAATGTAACAAATATATTGAGATAAGAGAACGATTAAACTTAAATAATGGCGTAGAAAGCGATTTTCAGATAAGAATGGAAAATATAAATAAAATATTAAGATTTTTAAAAGATACAAATCTATTAACTGAAATATAGAGTCAAATATAAATATATCCAAATAGTCACAGCGCGAATAACCTAGTTGTTAAAGCCTACAAAAAAAAAATAATAAAAATAGAGCAACAAGAAGCAATTTGACCCAGTTCGTTAGAAATACAACAAGAGTAGGTAGAAGTTTGGGTATAGGGTCTAAAACGGACTGATACGCCAATTATTGGACACGAGACAGTTATTGGACGTTTCAGTTTTAACTTAACGTTATAAGATTTCTACAAGCACTAACAAGAGTATTTTTCACTAAATGGCAGAGGTAGTTTCATTATGGCATATACTTTTACGTCTATGTTCCAACTTTAACGGTGTTTGTGATTTGGCGGTAAAATATCGTTAGGCAATGCAGGTGAAGTGCCAGCTAATATCGTGTTAAGCAGTGGTTCCACTATTGAATTTAAGTTAAAACATCCCGAACATAAAGATACGTTGGGACCTTCTCCTATTTTAACTTCCGAAGATGAGATGACACTTGTTAAGTATGTTTATGGTTTTTTTTTCGTGGTCAACAGTATAAATTTATTTTCAAAGACACTGCCTCGAAAGGTTTTCCCAAAAAGGCAAATGATTTCAAAAAAGCAGCGTTCAAAAATTTTTAGTAGAAAATCCGCGTCCCAATAACTTTAAAGACAATCGGCCTGGAGATGGATGAGTAGGATGTAAAGAAATTATTTTGATTAATCTTCTCATAGCGTGCTTCTGTTTAAATTACGGGAAGTGTAAATAATGGGTTGAGGACACAATTCAGTGCAAGTTATGCCAACGTATATTTTCTTCTTTTTCCAGGTTATCCTATAATAAAAAGAATAAGAAGAAGAAATTTAAAATAAAATTCAACAGACAATCCACATGCTGATGAAAATTTGGGGTTGTCCAAAATTTTGAACTTTTTTGGAGATGATCCAAAACATTCAGATACCTACTTCAATGGTTCGAAAAAATCAAGAAACAAACATTAATATTATTCAATATTATTCATTTATTCTCAATCTCTCATTGAAAATAAACGCTGTTTATACATAGTTATACTAAAGTGAAATTTATAGTACGATTTAAATATGTCTAATTAGTGTTATACGAAACCACTAAGTATGCGTGAGTTATAAGCAATTGTTGCAGAAGATTTCAATATTGCCGAAGCGAATACTATTGATGCAGTGTATAGTCCTCCGATAGTAGACGAACTGACAGATGAAGAAGACGTAGATGATGACTTATTGGAAGAAGATTTTCGTCCGTCTGATATAGCTGGAACATTTGAAGTCCATCTGCACCAAAACGAGGATTATCCTACAAATGAAGAACATGAGCAATCGTTGCCTAAGAAACGGAAGTCAACTACTCCAAATTTACAGAAACCTACCCCAATTTGGCAAAAGGAAGAAATAGAGTTTAGTACATCAATCTCTAAGGAAAGTGTGCGAAAGGAGAAACTTGTAAATCTTCTTGAAGGTAAATCACCAATAGAACTATTTAGTTTACTAATTGATGATGAATTGATGTTGCAAATTGTAAACTACTCTGAGAAGTATGTATCCAATAACAACCGACACGATTTCCGATTTACGGTAATGGAGTTGAAGAGATTTATTGGAATTCTGATACTAACCGGATACCATACCTTACCACAGACAAACATGTATTGGTCTAGAGACGATGATAAAGGTTTGCCGCTCGTTCGAAATTTAATGAGTCGAAATAGATTTCGAAAAATAAAGCAAAACCTTCACTTATCTGATAATGATCTATTAGAGAAAGAAGATAAATTTACAAAACTTAGACCATTTTTCTCCATAATAAACAAAAATTTTCTACAGTTTGGGGTATTTTCTCAAAATTTATCAATTGACGAAGAAATGGTAGGCATTCGGCCAAGATGGTCATCAAAGGTAAACCAGTGCATTTTGGCTTTAAACTTTAGTGCATTTGTAATACTGAAGGTTATTTATTTCAATTTATTCCGTATGCAGGGGAAAATCCGACTAAACAAAGGTTGAACACGGTTTAGGAGCGCAAGTTGTTTTGGACTTGTTGAAAATTGTTGAAGACTCAAGTGAGCACAACATTTATTTTGACAACTATTTCTCCACATATGGTTTATTTAAAAGAAAAAGGATACTTTGCAACTGGCACAATACGTGAAAATAGACTGCCTAAATGTCCTATGGAAGAGAACAAACTGCTGACTAAACGAGGAAGAAGAAGTTTTGATACAGTGTATGACAAAAAGTCAGGGATAGCTGTTGTAAAATCGAATGATAATTCCAATGTAACCGTCGTAAGTAACCACACACCAATTGAACCCACCGTGAACGTTAAAAGGTATGACAGGAAATAAAGGAAAGACATTCATATCCCCCCTCAACCACATTTGATAAACGAGTACAACAAGTTTATGGGAGGAGTTGATTTGCACGAAAGCGGTATCACAAATTATAGGATTAGAATACGGGGCAAGAAATGGTGGTGGCCACTTTTCATAAACTGCGTAGATAGTGCAATTGTAAACGCATGGAAGTTGTACAATTTAGCAAATAGAGAAGGTATTAGTCAACTGAAATTTCGATCCTATCTAGCTTTGTCTCTGATTAAATTTGAAGGTACCAGTGTATCTATGCAAAATCAATCTAATGCAGGAACAAGTGCAACAGTAAATAAAGGACGACCATCGGTACTTACAAATATAGATGTGATACGTTTCGACAACTTAGGGCACATTATTGTTGCTCATGAAAAAAGGGCACAGAAGGTGCAGGTTATGCAGAAGTGCAACAATTTATATGTAGCAAAAAGAAGTGTCAACATCTTCATTCTAATTGTTGTCAGAAATATCATATGAAATAAGAATGTAATTGGAAGCATTACTGCAAACTGATGTATTTGTTTATTGTAGTAACGCCTTTGATGCGTATACGCATCATTATTTTTTTACCATTTTAAAATTATTTATTTGAAATTTTAAATTACATTTGAATATATGTAACCCAATTTAATAGAAATAAACGAAAACAAACCTAAAAAAAATATTTTTTCTATCCTTGGCAAATAATGGGTTAAATTGCGTTCCCAATGTGCTGTCTTTTTATAATGGAACCCCTGCTCCCCACCACCGACAAGCTTATGAATTGTAAACTAACGACACCGTTGCAAATTTTCTGAACTAATTACTCGACTGCACGAGTGATGACGAGACTGATTGTCATTGTCGGGTCGGCGCCATCCGTCTACATACTCATAGATAAATAAAAACCTTACATACTATAAACGGTATTGTTTCCCTAGCTATTATTATTCTTTGAAATAATATTTTTATTTCCAATATATGAAAATAAATTGATACCAAATAAATAGCTACCTGTGTATCCAAGAATTATTTATAAATGTACAATATAAAGCAAAAATATAAATTGCTAACAGTCAAATCGTACCACGAATTTCTTTACGAAAAATATTTAAGGGGTAATTTTTAAAAACTATATCCAGGGCGTTATACAGTTTTGTCGCATTATACGTAAAACCACATTCGAACAATGTTGTACGATGTGCAGGTATGGTAAAATTATTTACAAATCTGATATTTTTAGAGTGAATTTAATCTCTACCAATTAATTTGCGGCGCAGATATGCAGGGCTGTTCGTTATAACAATTCTATGTAGAAAATTTAAGAAATGAAATTTCCACCTGTTTTTAAGGAGAGCCAATTTAATTCTTGCATGAAATCGCTAATATGGTCAAATTTACGTAGACCATACATAAATCAGCAAGTATTTTGTAGATGTTGGAGCCTGTTTCTGTTAATGTAATTTAGAAATGGGTAATAAACAGTTAAACAATATCCATAAATGGGAGAAATTAATACTTCACATAATTTTTTTCTAAACTTAAAATTAATTATTGATTTATTAGTAAATAGTAATCGTAGTTTCATATAGGCCCTTTTGATCACGTAATTTACATGATCACTAAAATTTAATTTACGATCTAAAACTAAACCTAAATTTTCTATTTTCTCCGCAAAAGGTAAGGAAACACCGTTTAATATGATTTTCATGTTTCCTGTTAATTCATGAATATTTAGTTTTAGCACAAAACAATAACATTACTGTTTTATTATTATTTAATGTTAACTGGTGTTTATCACTAAATTTTACTACGGCTTTGATATCGCGATTAATTTTATTGGGAGCACTGGAATAGTCATTTGGATCGAAATTTAATATTAATTGAGAGTCATCAGCATACGCATGAAGTTCACATGATTTCACTGACTTATGCAAGTCAGATACATACACCAAGTATAAAATTGGTCCTAAGATTGACCCCTGTGGTACTCCGGATGGAACCATTATTGTAGAAGATATGTCACTTCTGATACAGGCACTTTGAGTTCTATTGTTTAGAAAAGAACGAAATAGTTTCACTGCTATGTCATTTAAACCATAATATCGTAACTTGGCACATAACAATTTATGATTTACGACGTCGAACGCCTTCGAATAATCGAGTGAGATTTAGATTGCTGCCTTCCCACGATCAATTGAGTGAGCTATATTATCAGTTATATTGGTGAGAGCTGTAGCAGTACTATGATAATGTCTAAAACCTGATTGAAGTACCGGAAGCATGTTATTTAATGATAGATAATTTAATATGGTATATATTCACCGCCGTAACAAATCACACTTATCATTGAATCATGACAAAATTCTAATTTTTCGGTGAGGTTTTACATTTTTATTTGGTGGTTCTCTACGTTTTTCACTTTCCCATTTTAAATGTCTGAATATGTTCATGTATGAACAAATGTAGAACATGTTGTTTGTGAGATACACACGATACAGGTGTCTCTGCTGAATACCAATCACAACACCTTTCTAAATTTTTCTTTAAATCGCGCTCTATATTTGTATTAACTTGCATGTTACATTTATGTTTCTGGAAAGATATGTTAAATGCACGTAAAAGATGTGATATAATTCCTGAAAATTTATCTGACGGTCTCTTTAAATATTTTATATTATGTACCCAAGAATAATCTTTGTTAAGTATGAAAAACTCATTCTCATTTATTAAATCACAATCACCTTTAGTTAAATTAGCTGAACACACGCTCCATGCTGGATAACCAGCAACATATACATTAGAACATGTTTCTAAAGTAGCTTCTTGCGGCACAGGAGCTGTTAATATCTCAAGATCGTCGGATGTAGCTTGATGTGTACCTACACTTTCATCTACTTCCATGTTAATTCGTGCGTCTGCAGGAGTATTAGAATTTTCTTCAGTTTCTAAATTCAGAATGTCATGAATTTCATCAGCTTGACAATTTCCGGTATCTGTAGCCATTTGAAGCCTAATGTTCATATTCTGCTGAATTGCTATACGGCACTGACGAACTGAGAGAGTAGAATTATAACCCCCTTTGTTTCTAACAACAGAAAAAAAATTTTCGAGGGGATCCTGATTTAGAAAGCACGTTAAAAGGTATTTCACGCCGTGTTCTTGTACATCCTTCCATAATAAAAGAATTGATTTTATAGTACACTGAAATCCTTCGAGGCAGTATATATTATTGCGTTTCGTGGTTCCCTCAAAAACGGCAATATTTGTAAAACACTCTAGCCCTTCACGTAAAACCATTTCAGTTTTATTGTTATAAACGGATAATGGGCGCCTATATGGATTAGGGTCATGCAGAACTGTACTATTTAAGGAATCGAAAATATTGTTGATAGTATCCACAAAGTCAGCGGTTTGTAATGACCTTGAAGAAATAAACTGTTTGGTTGATGCTGCTGTTTTAATTGCTTCTGAAACTGCATGAGAAAATATTTGGGAAAATATGTTGGGGTAATATGCCGTGATGTAATTTTAACCATGGTTCTGGTTGTGAGACTTCTTGCATCAATCTCGTATGTTTTAACTACATCAGTTCAATTCACACGACTATTTCCAACAATAAATTGAAGCTTCGTATTCATAAAATTTTTTCTTAGATTTTTCAGTAAATGGCGAGCATCGAATATAGTATAAATTTTTTGACCTCCTATGGTGACTACAGGTTCTTGCTTAGTGGCACCCAACAAATTAAAAACGCGACGATTGTTCGATCCCTGATCGCATACCAGAGCCATTGGATTAAAAGTTAATTCTTTTAATTTTTTTACTACCACAGGAATAATTTGCAGCAACGAGTTAATGTCCACAGGTCCAGCAGAAACAAAGTAGCAAAATAGACTTTTCCAATTATAAAGTAATCCCCGAAGGTAAAATACTAAAGGCGTGTTAACTAATTTTTTATTCCTTCCCAGAAATCCTAGGTCATGGTAGCCTTTGACAAAGTCTTCCGATTTGTTAAATTCCAACCGTTTCTTTAATGTAATTGCGTCAAAAAGAACAACACACATTTTCTCTTTATCCTCCATGCTCTTTCCTTTCAAAAATAGCTTCTCAATTAATGTAGTATTACCGCATCCAGTTCTTAAATTGATCACTTTCAACCAACTCTGGATGGTTCTGATTGCAGGTAAAGTAAATTTAAGGTTATTTAACATGAATTTACAGGCCGAGGGAGATTTATAATATAACGAGAGGCTTATTTGCTGTTGAGCCTTGGTCCATTTGACATTTCTCTTATGAAAGAGTTGCATGCCAACGAATACTTGTAAATATTTACTTTTACCAACAAACAAATTATTAAGCATCTGACCAGTACTTACAGACTTTTTCATTTTTAGTCTATATGTTTGAGATTGTTTAGCCCTTACTTTACTTTTGAGACGTCGGAGTTTAGATGACAATGCCGAACAGCACTTTCAATATTGTTTTGCCAGGGGATTCCATTTGTACAATTCTATCACTTACTTTGGACTACGAACTGTTTGTGCTACAAACACTTGAAGTTCTTGGTAAATCTTTTAGCGCGCATATATCGTTGATATCTAAATAATCTTCATTTGAACTGCAAAAGAGCCGTTTTCTGGTGTACTTCTCAATAAGCTGCGAACTACCCGATGGTTCACAGGAATATTGGTTTTTAACTGGAAAATTATCAACTGAAATATTCCCAAAGACTAAACAATTACAAACTAAAATATTTTTTAAGAGCAAAGGTTTTGTTAAAACGTAGATACTTAGCTCCTAAATACACAACACTACTTTTGGTACTGAACTAAATATTATAATCGACTAAAAAATTTTCCTCAATCAACGATATTATCAAGAGTGACTATAAAAAAAGCGTGGGGCGTAATTACATCATATTTTCACTTTGTAAGACCTCTTATATAACGGTTATTTTTAAGTTGGAGAGTCACCTGTGATTTTCTTAATACTGCGATTAATTAACTAATCATCAGTATCTAAATTATTTTTCGCTTTTAATTTTAATAAAACTTATTCATAGTTAGATACTATTATTTATTTATTTTTTAAGCAATATCTAGGTATTATTAAAAATAGACGAAAAATGTTAATTCGTATATATGATTACTTACCTTTTTCAATATATTTACAAGGAACTGCTGTTTTGGATAACAACTTGCGCCGATTGCTTATCCTAATGTCTTTTGGCAAAAAATGTTCTTCACAAATTACTTTATTTTTTAAGTCAACCACATCCATTAACGCAATTGTGCTGTTACCACAATTCTTCTTCCATTCTTCTGTTCGAAAGATGTCTTTGATTGGAAATTTAGAAAAACAGTTATTATAAACACATATGTGATTTACTGCAGTCATTTTCACGGGTTAATAAACTATCAAGCACAAAAAGCTGTATTTTATTTGAAAAATGACAAGACTGCAAAAACACGAATAATCAAAGTTTGTAGGAGAAACCTGACGCCAAACACGCTTACCAATTAAGAGTACATAGACACTTTCACGGCGAGAGTTAACAAGCGACTAAACATTTGAGACCCACATTACTACAAGCGCCGTCTCTAGTTGAGACCCAACTTTGTCTACGGATATTACCGTACCGTTGCGTATCTTAAACGTTTCCTTAATCAACGCTTCAGCCCTGGAGGTCTATTCTGTGATGGTAGAGGATGGAGCCAATTTTAACTCTTCCTATTAGTATTACAATCATACTTGATTCACTTGGTTTTCTCCTGGAGTGCTATTGTCGTTGCCCGACCTTGGATTTAGGTGCCTTCAGCATTCTACTCTTAGTGTCGTAGTAGCAGTGGAAGCTACAAATAGTTACCTTTTTCACCTATTTTACATTTCCAAACTAGTTTTCGAATTTTATCTTCAATTTCATTAATTATAAACATTTTTTAAAATTCAGAATTAAATTTAATACTTTACTTGTTATAATTATAATTTCCATTGTGTTCTGGTTCCCATAGCATTATACTCTTTTGATTAGCCTGATGATGATAATTTTTTTGTCGAAGCATGTCGCAGTGTAAAGATTATGAATGTTAACTTTATACTAATAAATTAAATATTTCATGGGGAAGGATTTGAGTATTAATTCACACAGTTAATTACTTAATCCCATTTCGAGTTATAAACTATATCACATAATATGGACAAAGCAACTTATTGTGAATTTTAGTATTACTGCTAATATGAATTTGACGTGAGGTGCCGCTCTCAAGAATCATTTCACAGTTAATTACTTATTGTTATATTACGCACGGGCATGCAAATGTACCCACCGGACAAACGAAGCACTCAGTGACTCACAATCATATTTAAAAAACTTGTACTTTTGTTTCGGTACGCGAGGGAAGAAACAGAGGGATTAAAGGAAGAGGGAGTAAGGGTAAGAAAGGACATAGTAAGAAGAGATAGGGACGTACAAAGGCAAGAGAGATCGGCAAAAAAAAATCTAAATATAATGTCAATTATAGAAAGACTAAAGGAGAAGGGATACCAGGATATCTGAAAGGAGAAGGGAAGAAAGAAAAAAAAAGACAGCGAGGTTAAGATGCGGTAATGAAGAGTTGGGAAACAAGTATTGGAGAAAAGAGGAAGCAAGGATGTGTAGATTATGCGGGCAAGAGAGACATATGATATTAAGAGTGTAGGAAATTAAGGGAGGACGACAGGATTGTAGAAAAAATACTAGAGGAACAGAGAAGAGGAGCAAAGTGGATGGAGGTAACGTGAAAAAGGAGAAAACTGATAATGGGTGATGGGACAAAAGGGAGAAGACAGATAGGAATAGGAGAGTTGTAAAACTAGATTACTTTGCAACATTATAATAAAATGAGCAAATAAAGATAAACTTATATTAGAGTGGCCAATAAAAAATGCCGTTTCTTCAGTTTCTTATTAATCCCTTCTGCTTCTATCTAGAAAACATTTTATATGTTAATGCTATGCAGTATTAAACGCTAATCAAGCAGGTGAATGTCTAATTTTCTTCTGATATTCTTTTGTTTCTCACTAGCAATAAACGTCAAAATGGCTAACGAAAAATACGAAATTTTGATACTGTTGCGTATTCCAAAGAAACCGTAAGGCGCCATTTGCATCAACTTGGAAAAAACAATAGACGCTATAGAGAAGTTCCTCACGACTTAACGCCAGCAATGGCAGAAAGGCGAGTACAGATATGTGATCAACTGCTTTCAAATCCTTGGGATGAATGTTTCTTTAAAGAGATCGTTACTTGCGATGAAAAGTGGATTTACTTCAATAATCCTAGCACAGAAAAGCAGTGGATGAATTTGACTAAAAGGCACCTAAAGCATTAAAGCATTAAAAAATTTATGATGTAAAGAAGAAATGTAGGAGAAACTTGACGCCAAACACGCTTGCCAATTAAGAGTACATAGACACCTTCATGGCGAGAGTTAACAAGCGACTAAACATTTGAGACCCACATAATTACATAAATACTACCAGCGCCGTCTCTAGTTGAGACCCAAATTTGTCTACGGATATTACCGCACCGTTGCGTATCTTAAACGATTCCTCAATCAACGCTGAAAGCTAGTCTATCAATAAGAAGAATTCGAAGAAGGTTCAGTGTTTCAATTGTTCAAATCATGTTCAATCGAACAAATTAACTTGCGATGATTGCAATCTTCACTATCATGAGGGTTGTATTCCTGTTAAACATAAACAGCACATACCTAGCGATGATGATTTATTTATATGTCACAAATGCTACAATTTAAAGGGCAGTGACTCGAACGATAAATTTGGCGTAGATACCGAGGATAAAGATACTGACGAACTTTTCAATCAATACCAAGAAGCACAGCAGTTTTAAAGTGAAAATTATATAAATTGTACCTAAGTACTCCATTCCTGATTGACAATTTTTGTTTTTTTTTTGTTGATCTTAAATTGTTTCTGGTTTTTGAGCGTGTTAAATCAGTTGTCCAATAACTGAATATCCGTGTCCTATAACTAAGTAAACTGTCCAATGACTATAATTTTGGCCTAAGGGTAAACCCCGAAGATAACTAGCTACTGGGATATTTTATAGATATTTTATATTTACATTGTCAATTTGTCTAATTGTAAAAATTATAATAGTACACTATTACAAACTACACACACATGCACACCACGTGCGCACACACGTAAACACACACCACAACACACACACACACACACACACACACACACACACACAACACCACACACACACACACCACACACACGACACGACACACACGCACACGACACGCACACGCACACGCACACGCACACGACACGACACGACACACGCACACGCACACGACACACACGCACACGCACACGCACACGCACACGCACACGCACACGCACACGCACACGCACACGCACACGACACACACGACACGCACACGCACAGCAACAGTACAAATGTCACACGTTACATCTCAACCTTTAGTTCTGTTTAAGCAAACACATTTAAAACGATTTGGTCACTTAAACGTGTATAAATTGTGAAATTAACATTCCTAATCATTTAGTTGCTAGTTGTTAAAGCCAAACTACAAGGTTAAGAACACGTAAAGGTAACATCTTAACGGTTATAATGATAGTGAAAAATTACCATTAAATAGGAAAATCACTTAATGGTATCGCACATCTTACAAGAGATGTAAGGATGGCCTACGACATTTAGTGTGGAACATGTTGGTTAATCCACAACGTTATAGTGACTAAAACCATAAAAGTAAACCTACAATTGAATATAGATAATGAAATATACCTTTAAATGGAGTTAAATGGCCTTATTATGACTTTCGATCAGATCGTTCGGTTTGTCTTGACTTCTACCATCGTCGATAAACCGATGCAAAAGGTAACCTGGAGAATTGAATAATAGATAATGAAATAATACCTTTAAATAGTGGAAAATCCACTTATTATGACTGTCGATCACAATCGTTCGATTTTCTTGACTTCTCCATCGTATCACCGGACTGGTACCACATATGGTGTGGAACATTGTTGGTAATCTGCACAACCAGTTTCCTGTAGTTATAGAAGCGGATGTCCCTGTGAACAACAAGTATGGTATAAGTATGTTGTTATTACATAGGGGCAATTGGATAGCATCTCAACGAAAGCTGAAGGTGTCTGATAATATAAGTGGAATGAGGGGGTTAAAAATGCAATCAGGGCCAAAAGGATTACTTCCAGAAAATATCAAAGACAATCTACAATAGAAAACCACATAGAATTTAAAAAAGCACGGACAGTTAGTTGACGTGTTATAATAAGTAGCAAAAAAAGCTGGCATAATCACACATCCACAATCTGATGGCGATGTAAAGCAAGTATAGATGAAAATAAAAGCTTTGAATGTAAAATGCAAAGATCAGTTAATTCGTTGCATAGCGGCATCCGAAAATAAGCTAACGGATAATCCGAATGAAATAGCTAACACCATGGCCGAACACTACTCGGAAAGTTACGATGCAGAGTTCCGTTAAATAAAATAAGGAAAAGAGCACGATACATCCTTTGCTACTAATACCAAAAATAGTTGTAATAACCCTTTTACTGTGCAAGAGCGACTGGAAGTGTTAAAAACTGTAAAGAAGTCAAGCCCAGGTCCGGATGGTTGTGCAATCTTACACCAGATGAGTCGGCACATATTGAGAACTTACAAAATACACGCCTAAACAACTTTAATGGTATAACAGTATTAGAAAATACGAAATGTTGATCCGAACATAAAAATTTTATTAAGGATATACCAATTATTAATCCTGACTCTAATTGATTATGGGTCTGTTGTGTACTTACCCGTGCGAAAGTCCATAATATCGATACTCGATAAGATATACAACAGCGCAACTAGATACTCAATTGGTGTTCTTCCTAGCCCCATTGAGAATATCTACTGCTAGTCAGGCTTATCATCGCTGGATATGAGAGAAAGGTTGACACTAAGGAAAAACATTAGCAAAATTAAATCGATACCAAAACATCAAAACAATGCGATGATAGATGTTCAGAACACTTAATGTACGAGAACATTATCATTCCCCAGCTATTGAGTAACTATTTGTCGGAGCTGGACCGCAAATACCGCCAGAAGTACAAATAAGGAAAGATCTAATATATTTGAATAAAAAAAATACCTCGCATGATCTCTATCAAGAAAAATTTACCAACATGTGCATTGAATATAAAAAATACAATAATCAATACTGCCAGTTCGAAAAGCGAGCGTTGCGTGGAATGCTGGATTGTCTATATGCCACGGAGGTGGGCACCACATCAGGAGTCTAGTGCCGGCTTTACAGCAAGGTATCCTGTTTGGCAGGCTCTTCTAACTATGAGTGAATATCTGAAAAAATACATTATTGCAAGTGATAACGTAAATGTACTTTTAGGATTACCAGAATTCTGTTCTGAAAATGCCCTAACTAAAAAGGTACAGCCGGCACCACGTCACTTGGAAGATACTGACATTCATCTTGTTTTTCTATGGATATCAGGTCACGTGGGTATAATTGGCAATGAACTAGTTAAGCTCTTCCCACTGAATTTTGGCCAATGTAAGCAGCCACCAGTTTTACACCAACAAAATTATAATACGCCAACTACAACAGTTGAAATCAAATAATTGCTTGTGTTCCGGGTTTTAAGTTGCATTTAAACATTGCGGCAATTTTTGGGGAGGAACCCAACTAGTTCTGTTCGGTAAACGGAGTATAGATGTAAACGATGTTATAACATATCAAAAACAATTGATGTATGGCAACAAAATGGGAAGCTACTAACCCCAACTTGACAATAACTAAGAAGCATGTGAAAGGAATAGGAAGTATATAAAGAACATGGGAAAAACACATCGCTTAAGAATTGGCCACATCAGAATCACGCGTAAGCATCTGATACAAAGTATCCCTGGACCTTGATGAGAGGTTTGCCATGAGATACACACCATAAAACACATAACTGTGATAGTTTGATCTACAATAATAAGAGGATGTTACATCACATACAACATGACTTACATGAAAACCTGCAGTGTGAAGACAGGACAAAGAACACATTACAATTTCTGAAATCAATGAATATGTACCAGAATATACAGATACTCACATAGATTAAGGAATTTTATGACGAAATGGCCTCATTAGTTTTAAAATAGAACAAAAAGAATAATTAATGTTAAAAACTAAGCTCAAGTACGTCAACTCTCGAATCTAAAAAAATTGAATGACACAGCTGTCGAGGCAACCTGTCAAGATTTAAAGAACACAACAGAGTCAGAAATCAAATAAAATGGAATTGCAAGGAGTAATTGACATTAAGTTTATGACAATCCGGATAGGAGATGAATTATTAAAAAATACTTCAGTGTTACTTACTTTTAACAGAGTATCATTACGCACGGCAGTAAAAGTTGCATTCCATAATTTATCAGTAAAACCCTACTATCCTAACCCCTTACGATGCTTTCAATGCCAAAAATTCGGACACAGTTCATCAAAATTTATTTCAAACGTTGGTGTACAAGAAACTAACTACATTAATCTATAAAATACGATAACGAAGAAAACATTCTCCAATGGAAGAAACCAAACAGGATATTATCAAGAAAATAGTTACTTAATTAAAACACAGACTGGGAAAGGTACACTAAAGTTCGCCTAGTGGGATTATAGGAGAGTAGATATTTATATATTATTTTTCTGGATAAAGAAACGGTTATTGTTTATTTATATTTGAATGTAATTAATATTAAGTTGAAACGCTAAAGATTGTTTCAATAAGTTATCTGTATATTCAATATGAAAATATTTAAAATACGCGGCATTCGCAAGTGCATTAAGGTGTTGGGAAGGAATGACGCTGTTATAATAATGATGTACAGTTTTTGAGTCAGTCGCATACAGGGAGCGACCACAGAGAGTCGCAATAAGTAAGCGAACAGAAAGGGTCGCATAAAAATAAGCGATCAGAATTCGCAATGTAAGCAATATTGTTCTGTCACGCTGTTTTATAAAGTGTTAAAATTACAAGTAAGAATTAATTAACGGTGATAGGGAAGAAGTAGAAAATTACCTTCCTTATTAAAATGATAAAAAGTGACGTAATAAGTGAAGATAACGCGTTTTATGTCTCAGAACCGTAATCAATTGTGTTTAAATAGTGAACAATAAATATAATAGACAGTAATCGGCCCAAATTGGGACATCTAAGTATAAAAGACGATAACTCTAATTTATTGAAGCTTTCGTGGTTTTAAATAGCTTGCATTTGTCACGCAGGATATTTATAGTTAAATCTGAACAATTAAGTGAAAACTGAATAGTGGAAACATATCGAACAATTATTTACTATAATCATTAATTGATGAAAGAAAATTAGAAGCGCATTCAACTACCCAAGGGTATAAAAAAAGATAAGCAAAACAATAGAGAAGCGGTTCCAGGGTGCCGGTAGGTGACATCATCGGAAGAGCAGGCTCTAACCTGTCCGAGGCACCTTATCAGCGGACAAAGAAACGCAGTATTACATCATCAGTTGCAAAGAAAATACGTAAGAACCTTTTTTATTTGTGTTAATAAATAAAACTTTTTGTGTGTGATTTCTCAAAACTTTACATTTAATTATCAATAAAGATTTTATTTGTTATATGATAGCTTTAAGAAGGTTATTGTAGATTTAGGTTTGATTTTATAAATATTTGTATACAGCATATTGATGCGTTTTCGTTCAGACTTAGAATTTAATTAAATGACGTTTGCTTTACTTTTATTGCTTAAGATTATTAATACCACAAGCTTATACAATTATTGAATACATACATGCAGAAAGAGGTCAACTCAATAGGGATCCAGATAAATAAATAAATCGAAATGAGCATAATTTTGGGCAATGATAACAGAAATCGTTTCTTTATATTAACTTGAGCTAGCCGTTGCAACGAATTAAGCAAGGAGTTAGTAAACGTAAATCTCAAAATTCATTTACGCAAACCGAAATTTACTTGCAAGCAAAGTAAAAATTAACTAGTAAATGATATCTTTATAAATTGAACCCATTCAGTTTTAATAAAACGTAAAAAAAAATCGTCTCAGGTATTAAATTTTATTCAAAAATGTTGGAATTATAAAAGAGTTTAAAAGTACTCAAATCTGATTCATTGGAGCGGGTTAAACAAACAAAAGTGGTATCTAAGGGCACTACGCCCGTTGCAACACCTTACCAGCTGGGGAGGTACCACCACCCTTACATGGGCTCCTTAAAGCTAAGTCCCCGTAAGGGCTGCCGGTTGCCTTCTTCTTCATACTTAATTTATTCTCATTCTTACTCTTCCTTCTCGCCCTGACTGTCTTCATATCGGATTAAAAGCCCAAAACTAAAACTAAAAAAAAAGAGTGCTGTGTTTTCTAGGGTAACAAATGCGGGGCGTAAAATCCTACCCCATTCGGATATCCGGGAGGGCAGTGCCCAAGTGACATGGGTCATCGAAAGTACTAAATTTCTGATCCACTATTGCAACGTGTGCAGTATCAAGTCTTACTGCTGTTCACCAACATCTTGAACAATGACAACCTTACATTTTGTTTTTATCCTCTGAAAGCTCCGATTAGCCCGACTTGCAATTTCCCCAATACAATCTTTACTCTAACTTTTGATATAAAGGAAAATAAAAATGACGACGTGATTTGGTTTATACATTATGGTCCTAATTTGTGAAATTCTACTGTTGCAGTTATAGGTCTCCTAATGACAGTAACTTTCAAGACTCTTTCCGTTACCCTTCTGTCTCGGTTTTCATCTTGCGATATCTCAGCTGTAAGGAATTTCAATGCTCATAACTCTAATTGGCTTCAATTTTCATCTACTACTAATCCTGCTGATCGGAGTGCAGAAACATTTGCTATTTATTGTGATCTCAAACAAATGATTTCTGAACCCACAAGAATCACTGATAACCCTAATCATACTCCACATCTTCTAGATCTCTTTCTTACGCCAACCTTTGTCCAGTAGAAATAACTTCTACTGTTCCTAATTCCTCTGTTATTTGCAACACTGATATAACCGGCCTCGTATGGCTCAGATCTTAAGTTTTCAGACTTTATTAATATGTTGGGAATAACTGTATCTGTAAAATAGTCTATTTTTACAGATTTAAGCAGTACTTTACCCCCCTGCAACTCTTTCTGTTTTTAAGGCCCAAATTCGACCTCATCTAGAACATAATTCTGACCTCTGGGTTGGTGCTCCCCATTACGCTTTGGATATCATTGGTCGTATTCAAAAGAGAGCGTTTAGGCTTATAAATAACCCGTCCCTAACTTCTGACATATAGTACCCAGCGTACAGAAGATTCGTTTCAGTTTTTTATTTATATATTATCTGTATTAAAATCGTTACTGCGCTGCAGAATTACATTCTTTGATACCATCTCGGGATACCTTCGCTAGGAACACACGGTTCGCCCATTCACATCTTCAGTATGCAGTACAAATCTCCAGTTGTTGTTCCAAGCGGGTGCAATCCACATACTTATACATAGCTTCTAAGCTCTGGAATTATCTCTTTAGTTCCTGCTTTCCTTTCACTTATGATATGAAAAAAATTAAGGTAGCGGTTCATAAGCGTTTCTTGGCAATTCAAAATCCTTCTATCTATACTCCTAAGTGTCCCTGAGTGCTTTTGCACGATAGGCCAACTATAACCTGTTCAGGTACACAATTACTAAAAAAAAATAATAATGATAAATATGATGATTTGCTATAAATAGAAGACCAAGTAACTTTATGTACCCAAACGACTGTAAACGCCGCAATAAAATCTGTTCCTCAATATGGAACAACAATAAAACCAAAATCTCTACTCTGGTGGTCAGAAAAAATTAAAAACTTAAACAAAAATAAAAGTTAATACCAACCACAGAAAGCATGATCAATTCTGAGAAAATGCATGCTGTTGTACGGCAAAAATTACTATACGGAAGAAGAAACTCTTGGCAAGGTCATGTAAACAAGCTCAACGTTCGTACCAGCAGTAGTAATGTCTGGAAAGAGGCTAAAGCTTTAAGAGATAAACAGTAAGCACAGTACACTATTAATAATAGAAGGATAAAACCTAACGGAAGTGAAGATATTCCTGAGGCACAACAGTTTGAAGAAAATAGCAGCTCAGAGAACTATGCAGACGCGTTTAAAATAATCAGATAACAACGAGAACAAGAAATACATTTCAAAACATATTAAACACATCATTACAATCAGCCGTTTACACTTACGGAATTAAACAAAGCTCTCAGTAATGATAAAAATACAGCTCCCGGGTCTAATACAGTGGTGTACGTCACGACTTACCTAAAAAGTAAGAACTGTTAAAGATGTATAACGTACTCTTATGAAAAAGGAACATATCCAGTACAATTGCAACATTCTATAGTAATACCAATACTTAAACCTGGAGAATATATCACAATCCCTATTGGTTACAGACCTATCTCTTTTACCTGCTGTTTGAGTGAGATATTTGAAGAAATAATAGAACGAGCGGTTAGTATGACTGTTAGAATCACTACATCTCATTTCAAAATATCAAACCGGATACCGTAAGTTTCATTCCACGATTGATATGTTAGCAGTTTTGCTGTAAGAATTGGTAACACCATGTCAAAAACTCAGATACAAGAAATTAGCATACCTCATGGATCTGTGTTAAGCTGCACTCGATTCATTATTGGCATTAATCATCTACTGACCGTAAATCAACCTACAGTATACAAATGTTTCTGTGTAAACGATCTTGTAATATTTTGCGAAAACAACAACGTAGATAGTAATTGGGATAAAAATTAAAATCAACGAAATTGTAAAACAAGCAGGCCAAATAGGCATGAGACTCACCGAATGTAAAATCGCCTATGCACTTCTATAGATTAAGGACGGAGGACAACCATACAAACTTACACATCAATGGAACTCTGATTGGGCTAGTAGATGAAGTTCAAAACTTAGATACTGTTATTTGAAGAACATTTGGATTACCCAACTACAAAATGTAAAAAAAGATTGAATCTAATTAGGTGCTTAAGTAATGTGAATTGGGTATCGGACAGGCAAATGGTCATACAACCTTATAAATTATTTATATTATCAATTATAGATTACGGAAGTATAGTGCATTCGTATGCCCGAAAATTAAAGCTAGAACGGTTAGAAGTTATACACTCATGTGGTATAATAATGTCAACAGGTGCCAATCAGAACAAGCCCCAGTCTAGGGATATGTGCAGAGGCGGGTATCCCATTGCTATGTATCAAAAGGCAGGTTTTATTTCTAAACTTTCTAACAAAAATAATGGCACTACAGCAACATATTAACCATACAATAATCGAAACTGTCAGTGAAAGTTATGAAGTACGACTAATTGCAGGCAGACTACCAGTTATAAGGGCATTAGAAATAGTAATATAAGAGCATGTCAATGTACACTTCCTTTCAAAAGCTTCGGGTACACGTTCAAAATTAAGTAATAACGATTTTTCAAAACTTTAGCTGTGTGGATGGATCATTTTGAGATTAGGTTAAAGATGATATAGACAGAATTAACAAAAATTATGATCTGTGCCTCAGGCCACAAATTATACTGTCTTACATAATACTTACGGATAAAAACCAATGACTTTTACAAATAATTTTGCAGAAATTAGTGATTGTTATAGAAGTTAAGGCAGATTTATTGTTGCTGCAACTTCGTTTTGACTTTTCAAAACTTTAAACGTCAGAGTTGATTAATGACAATCCTGATTTAATGCAACAAAAAATGAGTGTACGCGAAACTTTTGAAATCTAGTGTACCATAAATGATTGGGCACACTAAGCTACAACATACTGAATAACACCAAAAATTAAATTTATACTTGACTTGACTAATTCTAAGGTATACTGTAAATTACATATCATGCACTTATCCCAAATTATATCCAGCTATTCTAACTGTAGAAGAATATTTACAAATGGTTCCAAAAGCAAATATGGAGTAGGAACCGCTATTTGAATCAACGGTACAAGCCAAAGTTGGTCATTTAATAGAACTACTGTTATGCATAACGCAGAACTTATCTGTAGTTACGACTATAATGATGACTTCATTATACGAGGGCGTATTTTTATGTTATCTACCTAGCCATGAAACAAAAAAGTGACAAGGTGAAACAAATCATTAAAGAAATGCTTTTACTGTTAGAAGTACACGTGCTAAGATTTGGTTTGTTTTTGCAGAGATTTGAGACAGTCTATTTTTCGATAAAATTAGTAAAACTACGATTGGCCGTCGCAGCGTAACAAAGTCCCTGACAAAAGAAGGCAATGGTCCAAAAGCAATTCTTGAAGAAATGGTTGCTGTGTATGGAAAAGATGCACCATCTTATTTTCAACTAAATTTTGGTCTAAACTCTTTCGATTGGGTCTAGAATCAATCAACGATGACCCAAAGAGCGGACGACCCGTTGAAGCTCGAATTGAAGATATTCTGCGAAAATTCGACAACTTGGTACTCTGAAAGATCGGCGTGTAAAGATCTCTGTCATTGCCAATGAAGTCGGTATGTCCAAAACAAAGGTCCTCAAAATTTTGCATGACGATTTGGGTATGAAGAAGGTGTCTGCACGGTGGACACCCAAATTGCTTACACCTGTACAAAAACTGTACAGAAAAGAAGTTTCTCAAAAAAAATTTGGCCCAGTTGGAGAGGGCCAAAAATTTTTTTCTCGAATTATCACTGGGACCCTCCTACTAAACCAGAATTCATGAAGTGGGTTCATAAGGCCTCTCCACCACCAAAAAAGGCCAAGATAAAATTTTCTGGAAAAAACCGATGGCAATTGTTTTTTGGGATGCTGAAAGAGTCTTGCTTATTGAGAATGTATGCCGAGGGGGTCTGCCATAAATGGAGAGGCCTCAATATAAAAACTGCTCTGGAGCAAAACGCCCGCATTTTTATCCACAAAAGAACTTGTTGCTGCACGTCAACCGTCGGGTTCATAAGGCAATCAAAGTTCAGCAGATAATCAATGAAGTTGGTTTATAGACTTAAGGCATCCACCTTATAGCCCCGACCTGGCTCCGTTAGACTTCTTTGTATTCAAAAATGTAAGAAAGCATCTCAGGGGAAAGCGTTTTGCTCCTGATGAAGAAATCAAGGAAGCTTCTGAGGGTATGGGGCAATTGAAAAAAAGATGGAATAAGTGTATGGGAGTTACGTAGAAAAATACATTTTTTTTCGTTCTCTTATGTGATTTTTTCATTGCTAGGTAACATAAGAATACGCCCTCGTACACATACAAAGACTCGCTAAGTTAAATGCAACCGATTCATGGTACAGGGTGTTTCGGGAAGAATACACGTAACTTCAGGAAATGATAGATCTAATCATTTTAACACAAAACGTAAGTCCAATAGTTCTTAGTTTTCGAGATACAGGGCACCAAAAGGTATGCT
>JARFJB010002472.1:1662500-1755000 GCA_036346205.1 Vesta saturnalis | reverse complement strand
ATTAATACTTGCGTCAAATGACATTTAAAACGTAATACTAGTTCACTACAATTGTGAAGTTGTCACCATGTAAGTTTGTTAAATACTCTCTTAACTATCACGTTTAAAACAAATACATTTATTGTTGGTCTTTAATTTCTGAAAATCTAGTTTTTGATCTATGTGCCAAATATAATTTTCGATAACTTAATAAATCCCTTCATGATCTGAAAATATCTGTCAACGTTAGTATTAGTTAATTAGTATTACAACAGTTTACTTTTAACACAAAAATTGTTATTTCCTTTTTTGTGCACATTTGTGATGTTGCTTAAAAAATAAACAACAATTCTATTATTTTAACGGTAGTTTTACTTGAATAACATACTTTCAACATTTGATAAAATATAGTACATTAACCTTATTAAGCTCCTTGTGCCATGTGAATGTTGAAAAAGTGTATATTTTATGTAAAGTATATTCCTAGACACTACAAATCGAAAACACGTAACGTGTCATATAACTTATTTATCGAATGAAAAGGGAAGTTACGTTCTTAAATATTCATTGAAAATAATCTTTCGTGACCGTTGAACAATTTACATTATTGTGAGTTATCTTATTCGGCACATTATTTATAGTTGATTTACATATTCAATGATATTCATACATAAATGATTAATATTACTTAGTTACGTACAACTGTTACATTATATAAATGTAGTGTTTAAGTTTACCTAAAAAACCTATTTTTATCAATTTTATATTTATGAAGTTGTATAAGTGAGTAATTACTTCCAAATTATACGGCAAAGAAATAATTATATTTTGTTATTTAAGTAATTTTAGAAATGCTTCACATAACACATAAATAGGTACGTTTAAAATACCACATATTAATTTTCTGGCTAAATTGTAGATTAGAGAACAGTTTTAGAATAAAATACATTTGCTGATAGGCTATATGTACCAAAGTATCTCGCATGATAATATAGCTTTTATTCAAAAAATTGGGAAATTTTGCTGACAGAAACAATATTACGTAAGTCACTTCAGTTATAAAAGAGTAGATTTGACTATGTAGGCACGATTGTTAATGGTAGTTGGCCTAGTGATGATGGCGTAAACAGTACGCTTCTTTTACACTAAATTTCGTAGACTTGCTAGAGATTTTTAACCTAATTTGCGCCACCAGTTGTAAGATGCAAATAATTACATTACTACGTGTCTGAATCATATAAAATCTGGCTAATAAAAGCCAGGACAGATTGTATTAATTAACTAATTGTGGGCCTGGTTTACATGACAATCTCCCAAATCTAAGAGAGAGAGGATCAGTCTTCTACTAGGTTGCATCCTTTTACTAAGTTTAATGATTACATTAATTAATATATTGAGTTAGTTATTATAATAATTACAATGATTAATATTTTGAGTTAGTGTTTGGGAGCTATGTCATAGTATTTCGTCAAGTCGTGTCAGTCGTGTGTTAATCCATTTTACTTATTAAACTTTCTTGCATTTTAATAAATTTATAAATTTACTCTAGGTGTAAAATTAGTGTCATACGTGCTACGTTCATGTGGTAGTAGAAGTGGTTTGAATAAACAACAAACATGTGTAACATTTCAAAAGTTAGCTCTTTGTATTGACATTTTCACTTGTATTCAATGTGAATTTTTTAATAGTTGACTGGTTAAAATGTGGCAAAATGCTTTTTGCAAAATTTGGCTTTATAATCGTCTTTATGAATTATTAAGTCATTTAGCAAAATCTCCAGTATGATATTTAGTTGGGTTATACTTTTAAATAAGCAAGACTCGAATTTGTCAATTTACGCCACTAATCACTAAGTAGAGGGTTTTACTCAGTTATAAAATGCAGACAGCTTTTCTCTCGTTTGTAAAACAATCACGTGGTATAAAATAGAGCGATGCTATTGGACATATTTACTATGCGGGAAATATTGACTTGTAGTGGCCGTAGTGCTTGAATTATTCCGGAAATTTTTTCGACTCAGGAATGCTGTTGGGAAAACGTTAAGTGTGGTTTGCGGAAATTACCATGCTATGCTGCCTGTAATTGCTTTTACATAAGGTAGAATAACAGGAAGCTTGTGTACATTGTTTTACAAGTTATTATTTCTGGATCTTCTTACTTCGTTGGTAATTTGCGATATTTCTTGATCTTGGTAGCCAGTTTGAAGTAATATTTTATTAATAGTCCCCATCTCTTCCGTTTTAGAATTTTCCTCAGATACGTAGTAAGAGCGGTACATCAAACATTTCGTAACGCTACGTAATTGACCAAGATAGTAGTGCGAAAGAGAGTTCAGGTATCTATTCGTATGAGTTTGTTTCGATAAGCTCTGTGTGTAAATTTACCATTAGGAAGTTTTGTTATCAAGGTGTTCAAAAAAGGGAGTGAATGATTTTATTCAACTTCCATAGTAAATCTGATGTTGCCTTGAATCTGGTTAATGTGTCCTAGAAAACTATACAAGTTTTCTTTTCCAAGAGCCCAAACTACAAATGCGTCGTCAACATAACGAAACCAACATTTAGGTTTTAAATCTGCAGAATTTAAAGCAGTGGTTTCAAAATGTTCCATTTATACATTCGCAAAGGCTGGAGATAGTGGCGAACCCATGGGTGCTCCTTGAATTTATTTGTAGGATTGTCCTTTGTGTGTAAGGTTGAGTGCATAAAGTGATTTATCAATTTGAGTAACTCTTAGTTTATTGACTGTTTGTCTTTTAGAATTTTCATCGTGTCTTCAATAGGTATTTCGGTGAAAAGCGACGTTGCGTCGAAACTAACAAAAATGTCATTTAGATCCAAGGGCACATTTTTGAGTTTGTGTAGAAAATCATAAGAGTTTTTGACGGAGGATGTAGCATTTTCACAAAGCGAATGAATAATTTGTAACGAACAAGGTCATGAGTCGGGGAATTGAATGAAATGAGTATGGGACGTAATGGTCAGTTTTTTTCATGTATTTTTGGGAGTCCGCACATTTTGGTGGTTCTTGTACTCTTCTGTCTTGAAATTAGTTCATGTTTTATTTCTTATACAGTACAGTGCTTGTAACATATCAAACCGAAGAGCTTTCTCTCCACGGAAGCTATAGCCCCTACCTCCATGAAGTGAAAGGCGGCCAGAACTCGCAGGCCATAAGTCCTACGGGCAATACGACCCTGCGTACGGCTAAATGGGTTAACCCCACTGTTTGTGTCTTCCTTGAGTATCCAAGTGTGTCCATTGATACACCGCGTCTCGTCCAGTTTCTCCCGACCCCTCTCTGTCTCCATGGAGGCAGAGGAGGGGACCTCCAAACGCCGTCGTACTGGGCTCGCTCCCGACAATCCAACCGAGGATCTACATCTGTCGGAAACTGCGTTCGATGCCGAATCCCTCCGCCTCTAGAAACTGATCACTAATTCGAATGATCCTCTCGCCAAATGCGTCGACGTTGTCAATGCTATATCGAAACTAGAGACCATCTTTCGGAAAACGGTCACCAATTCCAAATTCCTTCAGCAACAGGCCAAATTAAGTGATTCCGTGACGTCCATCAAATCTACCTTAGATGAATTGATGTCTAAGGGTCCTTCAGTTATTCCCTAGGTCAGTGGACCTAGTTACTCCGCTGTACTTTGTACAGCCCCGACCCTATCAAAATCCCATCGGAAAAGTTTGTGGCCCCTGTCCTAAAGTCCACCATCGTTGTTGTACCTAAGGCCGACAACAGACGAAACTAAGGACGCCCTAATGAAGTCCCTCGATCCAAGGAGGCTTGGCCTCCTCGTGGACAGGGTGACTAAAATCGGCGAAAACGACGTCAAGATTGAATTGGAGAAGAGTGATCTCCAAAATTCCCCATGACCTTCTTGCTAAATCCCAGGATAAATCCTTGCCCAGAATATCCATCATGGATGTGTCTGCTGACCTCTCCCTGGAGCAGGTTAAGGATGCCACCTTTTCCCAGAATTTTGATTCTGCTCCTGAAACCACCGTAGAAGCGGTACGGAATTCCTTGAAAATGATGTTCTGATATAGACCACGAGAAAGTATGACATGTCATTGGATCCTGAAGCCGTACGAAGGTTTATTTTGACAGGTCGACGGGTATACATCGGGTGGAACTCCTCCCGTATACAAGACCATATACGTATACTCGGGTGCTATAACTTTCAACGTTTCGGTCATAATGCCTCCGAATGTCGCAGTGGACTTCAATGCGGCCTTTGCGCAGCTAGCCAGGAAACCAACGGGTGCCATAACCTTCAAAAACATCACTCATGCGCAAATTGCATAAGGTTTGGACACAAGGGTGATGTTATCATGTATAAAGCCTACGCCTTGCGGTCCAAGATCAATAAACAACAATTATGGATAGCGAGAACTCACCCATAACTCATAGGTTTGCGCGAAATTCTCTTGTTGTGACCCTTGAGGCACTGGACTCCTGTAACAACGACATTGACGTCCTACTGGTGCAAGAGATATTTACAGTGTGTTCGTCTAACGGGTCTAGGGTTGTCGGCACGTCGGCACGTTACAACAAGATTTCCGCATGTTCTTCAATGCGGTTTATGTCGGTTATTGTTCACAATAGCTCCAAACCCATGGGTGTCGTTACTTTAAGTCACTTGACTAAAAATTGCACAGCTATATCTATGGTTAAACCGCACTGGCAATCATCGGAGTTTATTAACCACCAAGTGAGGTTGTTCGTATCCATTTACATCTCGACGAGTTGAAGGATTATAATCTTTTGACTGCAGGCGACTTTAAAATCGCCGCTATCGCACTCCCCGACTACTGAACCCACGGGGCTGCCTTCTGGTAAACCTCGTTGCGGGACGCGGCCTATGTATTGTAAACTTACCTGATCAATCATATACGAATTCATATCATCTCGGCGCGACTAACATAGAAGTGACTTTTACTTCACTCCCTTTGGCACGCAAGGATACTGACTGGCAAGTCGTGGTGGATGAAATTTAGAGTGATCACTGACTACTACGCTTCGATACAGCCGTCGATAATCCAATTAAATGTCCTTTACCTACCCTTGCTCGAGTTCAAACACCTAAGAGAGAAGAGTACAAGAATCACCAAAAATGCATTAAAAAAACTATCCATTTTGTACTATCGACGATGCAATTCCCCGGCTAATGACCTTGCTCGTTATCTAGCAAAAAATTATTCAACCGATTTGGGAAAATGCTGCATCCTACGTCAAAACCCTTATGATCTTCTATACAGGCTCAAAAATGTATTCTTGGAACCAAATGTCACTTTTTACCAAAACACCTGTATACTAAAATCGATAAACCACTATATGCACACAACAATTTATACATACAAAGCGCAATTATACAAACAAATTCAAGGAGGCTGTATGGGTTCGCTTATATATATATATATATATATATATATATATATATATATATATATATATATATATATATTGGGACATTTTGAAACCACTGCTTTAAATTCTGCAGATATAAAACCGAAAACTTTTTCAAGTTTTATCAAAAAAGTTGAAATGTCTGGTGTGGAACAACACAGGAAATTCCAACCTAACGAAATGGAAATTAAAAGAAACGAAATAATTTTGATAAGAAAAGTCTTACGATGATTATGCAGCCTCCTTTGTTTATTATGAAAATAGGCAACATTGTAAAAACAAAACAATACTATACGTCAAACAGACGTTTAAAACTTCATACTATGTAAAATTTAATTTTCTTTAAAAAATACGCCTACACATTTTCTTATAAGATTAGTCATTATTCAGACATTGAAAAAATTTGAACACTTAAAATCTACCTTGGGAATTATTTTGCCGGCAAATTATGTGTCGTATCAAAAAATTGCATAGAACATAATTAATCGATATGATTGGTATTTTTATATTTTTAAAATATACAGCTGTTTCACTAATGCTTGATAAAATCAAAAACAGCTCCTAATAAACCCTCCCTCATCGACACTGAATTTTTCCTAAAATCTAATTAAACCCAGGAGAAATGAAAACGGGCATAAATAAAAAATTTTTAGGTATGTAGGTGTTTTCGTTTTGGAGTTATCGCAGGCACGCACGCACTCACGCACGCACTCACGCACGCACGTACGCGAACACGTACACGCACACGCACACGCAAACGCACATGTACACGCACACTCACACGTACACGCACACGCACACGCACACGCACACGCACATGCACACGCACACGCACACCACAGCACACACGCACACGCACACGCACACGCACACGCACACGCACACGCACACGGACACGCACACGCACACGCACACACGGACACGCGCGCACACATGCGCGAGCGCGCGCACGTAAAAGACGGTTTTAGGTGTTAATGGGATATACGTTGTTTTAAGTGATATATCTGAAATATATTGTGTTATTACTTTAACGGATGTGGTCTGAGTGTTTTGTTGAAATTTACTTTTATAAGATTGAAAAGCACATGTTTACACCATATTGTGGTCATTTCTTAATCAACTGTTTGTTATTTTTATTCTACCACTCCGTAAGTTCTATCTTATCTCGTTTTTAGGTTTAATGCGTTTACTTTGTGAACTATGCTTCTTCGAGTACACGAGAATAGTATTACAGGATAATTTTTTATTCTACTCTTGTCTATTTAAAATATTGGGAAGCTCCAAAAAGTAATAAAATAAAAATATTGTGTTATTGTTGCTCAAAATAGTTTTTGTAATTTAATTAAAAAATGTCATCTTTTTGACAAACTCTTTAGTTTTAAAAAGTGCTTTTTAACACAAGTGTTAAAATTAAATTTGATTTTGCGGCTAGCGGTAAAACGAGCTGTCAGTTTTTATGGAACGTTAACGATTGATCAATTTTATTCAGAAATTGCACTTACTGGTTATGAAAACAAGAGGTACAATTTCGAAAAATATTGTATGTAACAATGAAATCTCTATATTATACTTTAATCGAAATGAATCTAAACCGTATATGCTGTGAAAGTTTCCCATAACGAGTAAATTGCAAAATATCTTGTAATAAAACAGGCTGCAAGATTGCATGTTTTTGCGCATGTGGTTGACAAATCCTCACATCTAGTGCAAAAAACACGCTTATTTAAATTGCACATAAATTGCTATTTGTGTACGGCGTTGCCATTAACTCTTTATGAGCGTTTTGGATTCCAGACGTCTTACTAAATATATGTACTTAAATAAAATAGTTGTAGTTTGAATGTCCATTCTCAGTTATCTTGATATATCATTGAAAACTGTTAAGAAAGGAATGCAAGGTACACTGAGTATTTAGGATGCACTCTACCATAAGTTTGTAAAATATTCGAAGTATTCTCAAAATAAAATAGTTGTACTTTCTAATATTTCAGATTGTACAAGCGAGATGGTTTCTTTGAAGACGTAACCTGTTGTGGCTGCTCATTAAAACTAGTTGACAAAGTCAACGGAAATCACTCATCTCCCTTACGAATATTCACAAGGTTATTTATAATGTAGGGGATCTTATATTCGTAAAGACAGAAAGTGGTCGCAACAAGAAATAATTATGTAGGTATATAAAAAGAAGAGATATAAACTAAATGTTTCGCTATACTTATAATTGTCCCTTATTATTCTCTACGTGGCATCGTTCTGAATATTATTTAAAATGCCATATTTAAGAATTCTTAAGAAAAAACTTTAATAAAATCGGGTTATAGGTTTTAAAATTAAAGGAGCGTCTCGCGTTCCTTTCAGAAGACTATAATGTACGCTCCTATTCTCTATAACAGCTGATAACGTAACCGTCTATAAAGAGGTTCTATAAGCATTAATATCCAAAGCCGCAGTCAGCCAAATTTATAATTTTAATAGGGAAACGCGATAGGACAATGGTAAACTTAGATAGCTGACAGTGCAAGTCCGAAAGAACCCCTCGAATCGAGAATGCTGATTGGTCGATAGAGGGCGATAGCGCGAGACAAAAGCCACCTCTTATTGTTTATCGTGAAGTGTTTTATGTTGTATGAAAATCAGATACACAGAATTATGCGGCATTGCGTCACTGTTAAATGGTACATTAGAAATAAAAATTGAGATTCAAAAGTATCATTTTTCTTATCTCGTATTAAAATGAAAATGTATACTACGATTGGCTCGAGGGCAAACTTACAATCATATGCCGAGATAAGCTCTTCATAAGTCCCAAAGAGAATCTACAGTTACATTGTACAAGAAATAATAGCGCTTGGATGCTTGAATAATGCCAGAACATTATGAATCATCAACGTCCCATTTTCATTTCCCTACAGCTCACATAATTATTTCGCAATTATATAAATTTTCCTCTAGATGTTTTGTACTCTTGCAAAGCAAATCATTTCACGAGCGTATTTAGACAAATTTTATTTTACATATTTTTTTTGCTGAAGCCTTGCCATGCTTTTTAAAAATAAAACTATGTGATTTAAAATCAGCTCTGTACCATTTACGTTACAATTAAACCCCGATATTGGAAATATTTCAAAACAAGGGAAGGGTATCATTGTACGAAAAAAATACAAATATTTCCAATAAAGTAAAAGCGCTCAAGGAAAATTTAATTAATTAAAAGTAACTCTAAATTACAAAAGCCTTTTTAAGAAAGTTTAAACTTTCACAAACACTTGGGTACCATCAAGAAGGAAAAATAAAAAGGCAATCAAATACGATGATCCTAACCTTTAAAAGCCTAAAGTGCATGAGATATTCATGTAAACGCATTGAATTGTAAAAGATTAGGGTGAATCGCCTACCCTGTTACATATGTATTTTCGGTTGAATTGTATGTTTACATGAATACTCTCATTCACACACTTCGACGAATTTAAAGACGTGTTTCAAGAGACTATCAATAATTTTGTGTATATAAAGAAGTAATTCAATTTTTTTTAGGTTTAGTTCAAAATTTTATCAACTTTTTTTGTCAAAAGTGAAGGTGTATTGTAGAGTTAAACACAATTTTCACAAAATGGGATTGATTTTGTTATGCTAACTATCACATATCGTCTCAAGGTGTAAGGTTTTGAAGTGTCTTGCATTATGTATTAAATGGGAAGCTGGACCAGATGAAATGAATTCTTTCCTTTCAACTCTACAATTTAAAAAAAAACTTTTATTTTATGAAAACGGTTCAAATAGCTTACATTTTTATTAATCTGTTGCTTACGTTTCTTATAATATACATTATTATTATTATTGATATTATACGTATAGATTAAAAACAATGTTAAATGTTTATCTGTGAATTCAGAACTAACCTATTAATGATATGCATATCAATAGACTTTTCAAAGGTTCTTTACGGGGATAAAATTTTATTGTTGCTTGACTTTCGTTTTTATTAACCCTAGATTGCCAACCTACGTAAAATTTACGTAGACGTTTTATTAAATATGAAATAATTCGATTATTTATGGAATCCGCGTTCCGCCGCTCTAGCAGTGCTTCCCCCACTACCTCAACCCTCAAACGCCGACGCGACTTGAATTTTGCAGTTGCGGTTTGTGCGTGATCGAATAAAGAGTAATTGACTGCGCGTAAATTTTACGTATAGTTGGCAAAATCGTATGTTTTTTATACGTATTTTTTACGTATAGTTGGCAATAACGTAAGTCTCATTACTCATATTATGTTTTAGGTTTTAGATTTTTTTGTTTATTTCAGCTCAAAATGAGCTCCAAAAAGTACCTATCTGATAAAGATTTAGAAGAAATTCTCCAGGCAAGTGACTTCAGTGATATAAGCGACCTCGAAGATGACGACCATCAAATTTAAGCAGACTGGGACTATGACAGCGACGACAGTATTAGAGACAAAAATTATGTTCCAGACCCGATCGACGAAGATCAATACGAGAAAGATTTACAAGAAGTGTGGGGTTGCAATAAAGAGAGACCAAGCACTTCTAAATCTTCTCAGTCGAAAAAAGCTAGAACCCATGAAGAAGCATCAACATCCAGCAATATGGACTTGCAAGCGCTATCACCTATTACTTCTGAGAACATCCCAGACCCAGCCCCAGAACCAGCACAGGCAATGCCAAATATTTTTTTGGGTAAAGATGGTTACAAGTGGTACGGCTTGGCTCCAAGAAATACCGAAAACCAAACGACCCCAAGGAAAAATGTTGTGTATATCAGACCCGGTCCAACAGGCGAAGCCAAAGATCCCATCGAACCTAGCAGCGCATTCAGTTTATTCCTTAGCGACGATATACTTACCGACGTATTGATTCACACTAATGAAAAAATATTTGAATTGCGGGAAAAATACAAAGTCAAAAACGCCTCCACCTCGCCAACGTCAATGAACGAACTAAAGGCTTTACTAGGTATATTAATTTTAGCTTCGGCACTCAAAGACAACCACCTTACGGCTGAAATGCTTTTCGACGATTCATTATTTGGTTCCAATTACCGTGCCACCATGAGTAGAACAAGATTCAACATTTTAATAAATGCGCTGAGATTTGATGATGCAGCTACAAGGGCAGAACGAAGATGTACATCCACTTTTGCTCCGATTTCCGATATTTGGGATACACTTATAAATAACTGTACCAAACACTATAAGCCCAGCGCATATTTATGCATTGACGAACAATTGATAGGTTTTCGAGGTAGATGTCCGTTCAGAATGTATATGACAAATAAACCCAACAAATATCGCATAAAAATCCTTATGATATGTGATGTTGCAACAAAATATCTCCTTAACGCAAGTCCTTACCTAGGAAAATCCACTAATAGGAATGAAGCTCCCTTGGCAGATTACCTTGTAGAACTACTTAGTAGACCAGTTTGGGGTAGTCACAGAAATATTACAATGGATAACTGGTTCACCAATGTTCCACTAGTCGACAAACTTCTTGAATCTCCATACAAACTAAGTCATCGGTACGATTAGAAAAAATAAGAGACAGATACCTCAAGAGCTGCTAAACATAAATTCGAGACCCAACGGAACATCGGTGGCCGTTTTTACTGAAAACACTACTCTGGTTTCCTACAAACCAAAGGCAAACAAGAACGTCCTGTTATTGTCATCAATGCATAATACAAATGTATTGAACGCTGCCACGTCAAAACCAGAAATAATACATGTATACAATGCTACTAAAGGAGCAGTAGATGCTTTAGATCAAATGACTTCCAATATGTGCTGCAACAGAAAGACAAGACGTTGGCCTCTCTGTGTTTTCTATAATATGTTGAATATTGCCGGTATAAATTCATACATCATTTACAATCATAATATGGCATCTGCTGGAAAAAAATCGGGATCCAGGTTGAATTACATGATAAAGCTTCACGAGCAACTAACAAAACCATGGCTATCAACAAGACTGCAAATTCCTACATTGCCTAGAAAATTGAAAACAACTATTTCAAGTACTTTGAGTGAAAGTTCTCAAGAAGAAAATAAGACTTTAAAGGAAACTCTAAAGGAAAGCGAACGTATTGTAGCCAGTGCCCTTACGTCAAAAGAAGAATGACAACAACATATTGTCAAAATTGTCTAAGACCTCTTTGTGCAGAGCACCAAATAAAAATTTGTAATGAATGCGCTGAATCTAAGTCTAAGTAGTCTTTTTATGTGTATTTTTTTGGTTATTTCGTTTATTTTAGGTTTAGGAAATATTTGTTATTTTTAAATAAAGTTCCGAAAGCTAGATAATGTAATTATTACTCTTATTTTCAATTCAAATCAAATGATATAAACCAATTTTTGCATATGTTTGTAATACACGTAAAATTTACGTATTGTTGGCAAAGTCATATATATTTTTAACGTTGGCAGTCTAGGGTTAAATGGCAGTTGTTATTACGGGTCAAATGTACACAAGCAGAGCACATTAGTCCGCACAAATAAGAAGCATTTCTCGAGGCTAGGTTGCGGGATGGCCGGGTTAATACAAACAAACATTCTCAGGTAATTGTACTCGTTGTTCAGCAAAACATCAAAGTTCGGAAAAATACGTTACGAAGGCGCAACCTGATCAAACGTTTAGCGAAAAATCGTCATGAACCTGGTTTAACCCTCCTATTGTGTTAACATTTTGGTTCCACTTATTGTGTTCGGGTCACTATGACTCGGGAGCCTATAGTTGCCGTTTTATTGTCGTTAAATTGGTATACCAGTAAATAATAATAAGAAATAAGAGTAGTTTTCTTTTATTACATTTTATTACGTTATTTTATTTTTATTACATATTATTATAAATGCTATGTACACATTTATTTGCTAATCTTGACAGTAGTAATTTCTTACTTCTTTCCTGTTGCAGATCAATGCGGCTGGCAATTCAGGATTATGTTTGCGAACAGTGCCAAGAATGGTTATTTTTCTTTTCAATAACATCTGTCCCAGATCGTACGAGGTAAAAAAATTATCACACGTTACGTTGGGATCTTTTAGACCATAAGTTAGATCTAGAACAACGCTTTTACCTTGACCTCTCTCTGAAGGTTCACCTTATTTTTTCCTAGGTAAACCTGCATGTTATATGCATAAGCAGCTACAGAATCGCATAAAGTCCAAATCTTGATTCTGTATTTAGCAGGTTTATTCACGATGTACTGTATAAAGGGACAAAGGCCTCTAAAAGGTACAGAGCTGTTCGAGCATTCAAACGTAAGCCTCTACCTAGCTCTCCGAGCACATCGATAATTTAGCTTACGCTAAATTAATTTTCTCAAAAAATGATAACAATCTGCTCGCGTTGTTATCACGATGCCGTGCAGATTGTGTGAAGACGACGACGACGGGATCTGGATCGACTTTGGAGGGACACCGAGCACCGACGCGCCGATTTGGTATGGATCCGTCATGCCGAGCCGCCTACCATCTCCATAGCGACTGAATAGGAGAAGAGCAAAGCAGACACCGCCGACAGAGGTCCCCCCGTTAGTGGTGGCCCCACTAACGCCTCCGACGACGTCCGCCGCCGCACAACCCGCGCCGATCTGAGAAGAAGACCAGACCCAGGGATCCACCGACGACGACTTCAGGACACAGAAGAAGAAGCCAAAGAAGACGCCGAAGGTTCGCCAGCCTACGCCGACGCCTACCGACAACGGGTTCGAGGCTCTCGAGCCCTACACGGATAGCCCTGCAGAGATGGAGCAGGCAGCAAGAGAAGACGCCAGGGAGAAGGTGCCTCCGGTAATCCTTCGTCCGAAGGAGAACTGGATCGCGTTCTCCCGAGAAATGGACCGACAGCGTATTGCCTTCACGAGGGCCAAGGCCATCAGCGAGGGAATCCGGATTCAGCCTGCCCCACTCCAGGACCGAGACAGACTGATGTATAGGTGTGGTACTCCGTATCACACCTACCAGGCAAAGAGCGAGCGATTTGCTAAGGTGGTGATACGCGGCGTGCCCGTAGAGCTATCCGAGGTTGACGTTAGCTCAGAGCTAAAAACGCAAGGTGTGAATGCTCTCTCTGTTTTTAGGATGAAGCAACGAGGACGCCCGATCCCCCTCGTGATAGTGGAGTTGCCATCCGAGGACGACAGGAAGAAAATCCGGTAGGTGCAGCACGTCGCCCGCCTCCGAGTCACCGTCGAGGATTTGCGGCGGAAATCCGGCATCGGGCAGTGTCACCGATGTAAAGGTTTCCGTCACGAACAGCGTTGCTGCAGGGCGGCAGCACGCTGTGTCAAGTGCGCCGGCGATCACCACAGCAGTGAATGCATAAAACCCCGTACAGACCGGGCAAAGTGTGTTAACTGTGCTGGGGACCACCCCGCCAGCTACAGGAGATGCGCGAAGTTCCCTCGACCTCCGCAATGGAAGAAGACGGAAGCACATCAGAGACCGAAGAGGACACCGCCGACGGCGGCGCCTTCTTCAACCCGGACCGGCGTCAGTTACACCCGAGCGACAGCACGCAAGGTTGAGAAGGCGGAAGTACCGAGACCGCTTACCCAACCCGCCTTAGGGTTCGACGCCATATTGGGCCTCCTCGTAGGTGTCGATATGGAGAAGGCACTACCTGTCATCCCTAGGGTGGCAGCGGCGCTCGTTCTGGCTCAAACTGAGATGGACCTGTGGGGAGTGATCCTCTCTCACGGTTCAGAGGTGGTTGCCCTTTTCGGGTAATCACACAAAGGTTCGGAGCGAAGTCTGGTGCCCCAGATAAGTATACAGTATCGACAATTTAATTTATTCTGTTCTGTTAAAACCGACAATGTTTCACACAACTAACGCATGTTTCCATTTATTTCAGATACGCAGGGCATCAGCAACCAGCCACAACCGAACGACAACAGGACAGTCAACACAACATACTCCAACATCACCACATCTCCACAACACATCTTTTTTTTTTTACGAACGACCAACAATGTAAAGCACAACACTGTCAACAGGCAATCCACACGACCCGCAACGCAACAACTTCGCAATCCACGCGCTGAAGAGGAAGAAGATTCTTGAGCAGCGTACCACCAATACAACACAATACACATTTATTGTTATATTTAGTTTTACGTGTGATATAATATGTATACAAAAAATGAATTGTTAATTTCTAAAATTTTAATAAACTTTGTGAAACTGAACTGAACTTGTCTAAAAGGTGCCAATTTCTCATCTACTGTTACATTTTCGTGAACATTATAGATCATAGGCAGAATTGCCGAGTTTTTTATCGTCAAAGCGAATTATTTGTGCAATTACATGAAATCGTTGTAGGAACATCGTTGCTCTGAATATTGGACGACCTACATTTCCATCACACAGACTGGCTGTTGCCTCTCCATGAGATTTATACATTCGAGCTAGAAACAGTAGGCCAAAATGAGCTTCTTGTTTAAGTAATGTTAGTTCTTGAAAAGTGTCGCCATAAAGTCGTTTGCCTTCTAAATTTCACATTTTCGAAATTAGATTTACCATTTTGGGTGTGAAATATAAGAAGTACGCAATTATTATCAATTATTCGCTACGTAGCATACTTTGTTGGTCCAGAAATCAACGAATAATATATCCCATTTAACCCATTTGTGCCCACAGACTTTTTTTTTATAAACATAAAAAACCATTGTTGTTTTTGGAATTATAGTAATGTTATTCTGTGTACTTTGCTAAATTTTTGACTTTTTCATTTATTAAATTAGAAGAAAAATAGGTGTACTCAAATGGGTACGCTGGGATAATAACGTTAAAAACTGATAAACTGACAAAAGTTCTTTATTATAAAGTATAATGTTTTAGTAAATTAAAGCAAATAATTTAACTGTGAAACTGAATGAAGCACCCCCTTTCAAGACACAAAGTCACCTTGCATTTTATGCAATCCCATCTAACTCTTTGATGGCACTGCCGGCAACGAAGTTGTTTTTCCAAATTCCCTGGAAAGCGTCCAGCTTCACTTCTAATTATACTTTGTGGTATGTTATGCGTTCTCCGGTTTATAGTCCATTTTTGAAAATTCCTTAGATAATGTCTGGTAACACTCCTAGTAAACTGTAACAAATCTTGTTTTTGTACAGGGTTGCAAAGCACGTGGAGCCTCCAAGCATTAACCATGGACACATTCAACATGTGAGTCCATAAGGGCCACCACCATTTTTTCCCTTGGATAGTCACTCTTAGGTTGTTTACAGCTTGGTCTAAAATATCAACACCTCAAATTCCTGCATTGTAATGCGAAAATAGTCGGGGTTGCGGAACTTCCATTTTCTCTTTTTTCTCTTTAGACCACCTTTGCACCTTCGAGAGTGGATCACAACTATCATAATTTGAGGCCATTGTTACAACACTATTATCTCTCCATCTGACAAACAACAGAGAATTTTCTTCATCAAACTGGAATGAAAAACACCCACGTGTTTTCTTCTTCATTTCTACCGTTGGGGGTAAGGGGCATTGCTTTGTTCGATTGTCCTGATTGTTCCCGTAGCTATAGAGCCGAGTTGCCGAAGTTGACTCATTAGCGAGTAGCTTGTAAAGTAATTGTCGAAATAAACGACATGATCTGTTGGGTTCTCAACCGTTTGTAGCAACTCCAAAACAATTTTAGATCCAAGAGGTATATTTGTTTTTTTGTTGTCTGGTCTTGCACCACAGTATGTGTCAAGCTGATAACAGTAGTCAGAAGAGCTACAAAGCATCCAGTCCTTGAATCCAAAACGGACTGGTTTCCCTCGTAAAAATTGCTTGGAGGAATGATGGCCGAAATATTTTACCATGGCCTCGTCAACAGAAAGTTGTTCATGAAATATTCCCCACTGAAGAAACCTTTCATTTAGTTTTTTCATAAAAGGCCTCAATTTGGCCAGCTTATCACTTTTATCGATTTTCTCAATATTACAAAGATGCAAACATTGTTTTATCTTATAGTACCTATTGCGACTCATACAGTTGGACTCAAGTTGAGTATTTAAATCCTCATCGAGGCACCAATATAATCGCTCTCTGGGCAGATGGTGGTATCCGCTAAATAAAAGAATGCCTACAAAAGTTCTAACTTCGTCGACAGATACGACAAAGTTGTGATCATTCTTCTGTAATGCATAACGATTTGTTTCGTCAACTATATATTGCAACACTTCTTGACCGAGAAACTTCTCAAATATTTGTATTGGATTTAGACCACTCAAAGCCTTTTCCATATTATTTTGACGGTCCAGGTAGCCTGTGGTTCCATTCATAGTGATGTCAATTTTCTGTCACGTCCATCTGGGAGGGTGTTCATCAATCTTATGTTTTTCTTTAATGGATTGTTCTTTTTGATTTTGAAACAACAATCCCAGTGGTACATCGTCATCTGAGTTATAATTGTCATCATCTATGACAACCTCAATTTCTCCAAGAACATCAATCGGTAAAATATCAGCTTGAAGATTGTCTTCCTCAATTTCATCAATATCTGATTCCTCGTAGGGATCAGGAGGAATTATCACCAAATCAATATTATTATTAGATGTTTTCAGATCAGTCACTGAGTCCAATGCGGAGCACAAATTATGGTGACGCTTTCCATAGAAACTTTTACAACTTATTGGCGTTGGGCCCATTCCCATTAGCGCTATAATGCATATAGAAAAAAAAAAAACGTTAAAATTCCATTGTACTCAAACGAGTACATCAGCAGATAATGGTGTCTATTATAAACATAAATTACAATAACCCTCAAAATGGTGTTATATGATAATGAAATACATACCTGATAAGTTTTTGGAACGGATAGAATAACACTCAACACTATAAGTCTAACTAATTTTGAAGAGCAACTGTCGTAACGCACGTTACAAGAAACACATCAAATTCAAAATAAAAGTTTGTTACAATCAAACAATCCTACATTGCCAAAAAATAAATCTGTAACACATTTGATACCAAATTAAATATTTTTGCAACTACCAGTAACTATTCTAATGTAGATGTCTCTACGTTTTTGTGAAGTGTACTCATTTGAGTACAATGGGGCAAAAAGGCTTAAAGGGACACCAAGATCAATACACAACAAACATTTTAATATCATCAAGTAACATAATTCATAAAGGCACAATACCGGGTATCCGGAATTAGAACTGCGAAACTGGGTCATTCTACAGTTCACTTGAAATAAAAAAGTTCCAAATCGCAAAGGTTTCTGAGCTATGAAAGGTTTTAGTTTTCTCAACATTTTCTGATTTCGGCGTCATAAAACGCATCATACCTTCCTCTAGATTAACCCTTCGTCGGGCGCAATGCTGATTCTAACACGTCTGGGCGCAATGTATCTGAGAGATTCCAGTATTCTATCTCGTTTAATACATACTTATCTTTACGTCTGTTGTTAGTTTGTGTCAAATAAAATTGTTTTAATTTAAACAAGGTACAAAAACAAACATTTGCACTTAAAATATCTTTTATTAATTTTATTTTTCATATACATTGAAATGAAAACGTAGGTAATTACTAGGTACACGTTCTTAAAAAGTAAAAAAAATCATTATCTATTATTTATTCAATGTAACAGCAAAAATATAAAATATAGGAACCTAAACATAATATCAACTCAATCTTCATTACTTTGTTCGTTGCATAAATTTGAATGATAACATTGATTGCATATCATGACGGCATGCTCAAGGCAGAAACATTTATTACATTGCTTGGCAAAAGTACTTAGAAAGCCTTGTTTTTTTATTAGATGAACAGGATGCACAACGTTTCCGTTTATTACTACTACTTGAAGGTAGGTCTTTGTCCTCTTTGTTATTTGGACAATTCGGTTTGTTTAGTTTTTCTTGAAGATACAATGGCATTCCTCGACTTTTCGTGCTCCGTCTATTCAGATCATCTGCCACTAGTTCCTAACAAGCTGTTTTAAAAATCATTCCTGCTCTTGACTACGTTTTCATTTTTAGATGAACAACTAGAATTAATTCCATTTATTTAGCATGGAAAACGACCATTGGCCAACGGCGAGTGTTCCTTGCTACATTATAGGTGGGCCATTTTATCAACTACATCAACACAGATTTCGTTGCATTGTAAAATGTGACGATTTCTGGTTTCCGATCATCTCGTGTTCCCGAGTCGATAGCTGCATCATAATGAAGGCTTTAAATCAAAATGATCTTGTTTCCCTTTTTTGGAACATAAGATACGATGGTTCCATTATTTGAATATCCAAACAGGCTACTTTTTTCCTCCCTATTTTTAGTAGCTAGAAATTCTATTGGTAGTTCTCGTTTGTTTTTTTTTTATTGTTCCAACATATGAAAGTTTTTTTTTCTTTGAGGTCAGTTACTAAAGAAACAGCAGTGAACCAATTGTCCGCTGTTATATTACGTCCACTTTGATATATTGGTTCCGCAAGCCTTTTGACAACGTCGACGGGTTTATTACTAAGTTGGTACGGGCCTTCGGGCTGTTTTCCTGCATATATTTCTAGATTATGTGTATAATAATTTTGTGAATCCACCAAAGAAAAGATTTTAATTCCATATTTCGCCGGTTTGGATGGAATGTACTGACGAAATCTACATCTACCACGAAATGCTGCTGGTTACATTTTCTTTTTCTTGCAGTTTTCGGTGAATAAAGTAAAAACTTTACGAATTGCTGAAAGTTTGTCCGATTTTTTTCTGGTGTCTCTGCTAGATTTGTCGTCAAACGTAACAGAAATTTGAAGCGTTTGATACTTATTACCACACGAAACATTTCTACCCCTGTTCCATCTGTCGCCCATAACTCTTCTAAGTTCTGTCTATTACTACGAACAAGCCCTGCAAGGAATAGTAGACCAATAACTGCCTTTATTTCAGTGTTATCGGTTAATTTTGCATCTCTTGCGCGTTGGAATTTGGGTCTAATTGACTCAATGTACTGCTTAGTAGACTGAACAATAATATCTAATGTCATTCGTAATAAAATAACTCCAAGACTGATACGCTGTCTTAGCTTCTTTCGCGGGACCGTTGACTCCGGGCACATCCGTAATAATATTGTGTTTCTTCTTCTTTACACGTTGAGAGCCCATGATTTTACACCACTTTGTAGATTTATCCTTTCCAACGAAAAAATCACCCCCGTCTTCGTTACCAATGTCGTCATCTGAAGCGTCTGCATCTGTAAATTGGTCCGTGGCAGAGTCGTCTTGACGGACTTCTACATAGTCTTCAGTTTCGGTATCAGTTTCGTCTTCAAGATCTTCCGCTAATAACACGTCGTCGTCATCCTCGTCAAGTATTCGTAATAACATTTCTCTATCTTTTGGATCGTCGATTTGATAACGTCGATTTGCCGCCATTTTCCCAAGGTAACTTACGAAATTCAATACAAATAACATTACTATCTATCTATAATGAACATCTTATTAACGTACCTTATGATGCGATATTTAAGACAAAATTGGTAAATTATATTAATGCGCAGTCAAGAAATAACTACTCTAAAGGGCGCAATGTATCTCAGAGATAAATACTGCAATAGTCCGTAAACGTAATCTTAGACAGGAGCGTTAACTACACCACTACATGCACTAGACTGATGTAGGAAGATACATTGAAGGTCAACCTGCTACTTGCTCCCACCCAAATAAAATCAACCCCACACTTCGCGCCGTATCTCACAGATCCATTGCGCCCGACGAAGGGTTGAGTTAAGAACAAATCTGACCGGTGCGTTTGAAATATAAATGAACATTCATTCTAAGGCTAGAATTAGTTTGCTCATTTTTGTGCTTTTTTTGAAAAATTCAGTCTTGAATACTTCGGGTATGAGGTGGATTAGAATTGTGAAAAATTTGTAAAAACCTATCTGGTGTGTTAGCCTCAAAATACAATGTAAGTTGGTCGCACGTGAAGGTGGGCAAATCTCTACCGAATGGTGAAATTGTCGGTTTCCAGTTATTCCGATGAATGACCCTATTTTAATCAAATGGTAAAGTAAACAACATTTTGCAGTGAATTCACAAAAAAGAAGTTTATTTAATATAAAGAACTTGTTTAAACTATAGCCTACCTTTTAATGTACCCCAAAGATAAAGTCGAGTGGCGTTCATCCTGGACTTGGACATGTTTGATGTTCCTGGAAAACTGGATAAATGCTCATCTTCGTAACCATCGCTAACTGGTGCTCGACAATGCATTTTCCAAAACGTAGGATGTACCCTCCTCTGATGACACTATTTTCACTATGATTATCACCGTCGGAGTCGTACAAATTTAAATTGTTAGTTTCATATTGCAGTTCGGCTTCAGTAACATTTTTCGACATCTTGAACGTAGAGTACCTAACTAAAGTTGTTGAGTCAATATGTACGAGTATTTATACTTACTAATTTTTGAAAACTTCTAGGGAGTGGGTTATTTAGCGGTTAATACAAATGTTTAGAAATTTGTCTAAGGCATGCCGATTAGGAAATAATTGAGCGGTCATAGCGACCGCAACCGTACCTAAAGGTAATTATGGTAAGCAAAGCAATTATATATCATTAGTCACTTTTAGGAAAAGTAATAAAATTTTTTTTAAATTGGAACGATAGAGAAAAAGATTGAAGCGAATTAGAATTGAAATCGCTCATTTCGATTGTATCCGTACTTCTAGTGTTAAAGCAAACCAAAGTCGATGGTGTAAAATGATTGTCATCAAATTCGTATAGGGACTCGTGCTAATAGTGGTGTGTTATCTTGCAATAGGGATTTTCATCATATCATTGATGGGTATTACAATATCTGAACCGGTAAATGTGACTTCATCAGTCCTCAGAATTTGATCTTTGCCCCACATTCTTAATAATTATAATTATATATATATATATATATATATATATATATATATATATATATATATATATATATATATATATATATATATATATATATATATATATATATATATATATATATTGGTGGGTTGCGAAAAAGTGTCGCACCAAGGTGTTATCTTTGAAACGGGTAAAAGGATTGTTATGAAATTCTAGGACGATGAATCGGATTGTACTTTGCACTTTTTAGAGTAGATATCAAATTTCTTTGATGTCAGCGGTTAGCGTCCAGTGATATATCACGGAAAAGCTTATTTTTTACTCTTTCCAAAAATATCTGCAATGTACCATTTTACTATGAAATTTTAAGAAAAATTTTACAAAAATATAAAAAATGTAATTTTAAACAAAATTTTGTTTTACAAAAATTATAACTAAACAATTTACGGAGTTGCAGTTACTTCATTACAATAGGTTCCCAAAGTGGTAGCCATTTGTTTGTTGACAATGATACAATATTTTTGGAAAGAGGAAATAATAAGCTTTTCAGTGATATATCATTCGACCTAGGTTGCTATTTAAAAAAATTCAAGACAGCAGAGGTATGCTAAACGCTGACGTCAAAGCGATTTGACACTAAAAAATGCAGAATACAATCCCTTTATGCATTCCCCAGATAATACCTTGGTGCGAGACTTTTCGCAACCCGGTATATATATATATATATATATATATATATATATATATATATATATATTAGTTGTCATTATGGCACCAATTTTATACAAACATTGTTATAGTGGGACCCAATTCTACACTGTGACACCCGGGCTCGGACGCCTTAGGATTTCCTATTTTATAATTTTGCACTTACCTTATTTGACATTACTCAACGTTTTCCCAGAAAGTAGGATGGATGCCACCTTTTAGTTTCGTTTATACAAGGTTAGTTCAAGCCTTTGGTGCTAGAGGGCGCTTATTTATACACATTTGTATGTAGGTAACTTAAAGATTGTCCAGGTGGCACCCGCTATAACTTCTGTTACTAGTGGCATCCGACACTTGGCAACATTGCGAAATTCTATTGATAGAGTTAACTGTGTGCGGTAATTACGTACCAATTATGAACTTTTAGAGCCAGGATGTCAAACTTGTACCAAGTTCCATGTAGTTTTATGAATATTCGAAATTAAATTATTCATAATTATTATCTAAATTATTCAGTTACTTAGAAAAATTAATCTTGAGGAAATCTCAAAATAGGATAGACACATGACGCACTTTGTAAATTTCCTAAATAGCTATTATTTGGCATTCATTTTTAATATATAATCCTATTCAATTTTATGATTTTTATTCAGTTTAGAACTGAAATAAATGTATTCATTAATCATTACTATTTGAGGTTGTTTGTTTAGTTGCGAATTACATAATATGTACTTATAGAATCCAGTACCTCATGTGATCCTTTTTGCATAACATAATTAATGTATTTTATTTATTATAATTTATTAATACAGAACTAAGTGTAATGTGGTTTTCATTCAATGGACACATTCAACTTAAACAATAAACAAAATAAACAGGACGATTAGGCTGGTGCTCCGGGAGGGAAGTGCAAGGGGGTGAGTTTGATTCCGCCTGCTATGAAAGAAAATGCCTATTTTATATCCACCCATAATAATTATAAGGACGCACTGTTATAAATTATATTGTATTAGCTAATAGTACAACGTGCACGAGCACTAACAGCTAATAGTTTGGATGATACTTACTTCTGAAACAAATAAGCATATATTTATATTTTTATGAAGGAGAATATTAGTTTTAACAATACTCTATCTTGTAGTAAGTTGTTAAAATGACTGCCACCATAACGCTTAATTATTGAAGAAAAAAATTAATGTGTTAATGTTTTGACAACCAAATGTTCGAACACTGCTGTGTATTATTCTTCTTGTTTTTATTTCGGCCATGATTGGGATCAACCTTGTAGAAGAGACCGATTTTTAAGATCTAAGTAGGATACTTCGATATATTTAACTGAAAATCTAGAAGTTAACGTTGAAAGTATTTCGCTAACCCCTTTCACGTTTGATGTGATAGCATTCCAATTCCATATTCAACATTACAAATTGATTGTTGATTTAATATAGTTGCATGATGGCCAGATAACTGTTTTTCAAGCTTTGAGCGGTACGCCATGAAGTACTACCTTGTTGAGCAATAAAATCCCCATGGAAACATAAACTTTCTAACATTGTTCATCAAGTATTGTTTCCAACAAGTTCTAATAAATTTGAACATTACCTATTTATGTTTATTGTGGATATCAACGTTTGTAGGTGATTTTTTTTTAATTATTTCTATAAGTACACAAACAAAAAATTGATATACGGTGTAAATGGTAATTCGGAACTAAAAAAAATAACACTGGAAATTTTACAAAGCATCAACTATACCTTTTGTCACAACAATTGGTCAGTGTCAAAATGGCATTAAAGGCAACTTTGATAAATTTGTGAGTAAATGGTTACCGAAAGAGTTGATTTGTGTAGCAATTTAAAACGTTAAAAATTCGCTAGTTCCGCATTACCATTTACACCCTGTATAAGTCTTACATAAGGTTTTGTCGTGTATTTAATTTGACATCTGTTAATCTTAACCTATAAATTCTATGTTTGGTTAAGTTTTTATGAGTTTACTAAAGCGATTACAAAAAATAACATTGAATACGTTTGCAATGTATCACTTTTCAGGTCCTCGACCTCTTTTATAGCCCTTCCCTTACGCGTTGGGCTCTAAACACGGTCTCGGACCTGTAAAGTAATATAAGAGCGCACTTGTAACTTGTATCGAAAATAGTTATTTCAATATGTACCTGTAACCACTCTTTGGTCCAGTATGTCTTTTCTTTTGTATAGTCCAAGCTTTTTCCTTTTTAAAAGTTTTTTAACAGCATCTTTTCTGTAAATTAAGTATTCTGAATAATTTTCTTAATGTTTAAATAGTAATTATAAACCATCTCTTACAAATTTCAAGTTCTGGGCCAATGTATTTATTTCCTGAATCATAATTATAGGAAATTTAAATTCTCATTTTTTAAAAGCAAAGTGGCTCATCTTCAGGTTTTTTACACTTTAACTAGATAGCCTTAATTTTTAGCAATCATCATTTTCTGATGACCAACGATTTATCCGACAAAAATAATACACTAAGCTTCCCCAACCTGAATTGCGGCTTAGTTCAGATTTTGAGGTATTTTAAGTATTGAATTGCCCGTAGTTGCTATCGACCATAAGTTTTGGAATTATTGAAGATATTAATGTCCTTCTGGTCCACCGTCGTTTTCATTTTTAAAAACTCTAACAGAGTGTACTAATGACCAAACTGAAAAAAACGACATTGAACAAAAATTTTCTTACCAACGCAAAGTCACAAAATCATGTTTAATACCAAGGGTGTCCGAACTATTAGTTGTCAACAAAAATTCTTACTTATACAAAATAATAATTTTTATAAATCATCAGAGTCAAAATTATCATATATAATACCACTAGTGAGTCCAAAATTATCGATAATCCGGGAAAAGCGGTGTTACCTAGAAACTGTATGAGTTGGTTTTCTCTGTTCGTTAAAAGTTAAAAGAGCCCGACTAAAAAAAAAAAAGAATCAAGTTACACAGATATTAATTAAAAAGAAACTAGTTTCCGAACTATTTGTTGGTAGGATTCGTACATGCAAATTGAACTCCTGAAAGTAAGTAATCTTGCCGGCGGCCATGTCATATTATTGACACAACGCGTACGGTTTCGCGCACCCAGCTGGTAGCGGAGTGGTGATACGACCTGATAAGCATTCGGGAGGTAATGGGTTCGATTCCCGTTACCGTCTACCTTGTATGAGGTTTTTTCAGGGGGTTTTTCCGATACAAATTTAGCGGCATGGTCACTGCGTATATGCACACATACTTAGGCGAATGCTGGGGTAGTAATTTCCCCCTCAGAACCCTAACTCCGTTCTTTCCGATGCTATCCTAACCACACCCATCCTTAAGCCCACCATGCATATATACGCAATGTATGTATGAATGTTGGGAATCCATGACTCTGGCTGAAGGAGCTCGGAAGCTCGAGCAGCCCGTCCTCCCCCTTTGGGAGGGAATGAAATACGTGACCTTTTCCTACGGATTCGCACCGAACACTGCAGAAGAAGCATTGCGAAATCTTATTCAGGAAAGATAACCTCAGTTTTAGGAGAGCAACGTCTATCATCAGTTATTATTTTAATAAAACTGAAATGAATCTGAGTGCAAGTAGTAAATGAATTTCAGGTTCACTAGGTATTAAAGGTAAGTACTTATTAGTTAAATATTTTATTTTGAGTTAAGAACTTCTGAATAAGCACTTAACTATAGAAGCGGGAATCAGGTATCCCATTGTATTCAATGAATTTATGTATCGTCAAAATGTAGGTATAGTAAGAAGTAAAGTAGCATTTATTCCAACTTACTCTTATCTATTTTATGATGTTATATTTTTTAGAGTTTCTTGTTGAGCCCTTCTGCTCCTATCTAGAAAACATTTTAAATGCTAATGATATGCCGTATTAAAAGCTAATCAAGCAGGCGAATGTCCTGTCTAATTTTCTTCTCATATTCTTTTGTTTCTAACTAGCAATAAACGTCAAAATGGCTGACTGATGCGTCATTACTGGAAACAAAACGTTTCCGCAGTTAAAGATATGCGAAGTGGAAGGGGAAGGAGTAGTGAACATTCGTACGGAGCAGCGCTGGTTTCGAAAATTTACTGGCGCAGATACAAGTCTCAAGAGGAAACAAGGTTCTGGTTGGCCCCAACTCGTTATGTAACGCTGAACTTCGAGATGTTGAAGCAAATCCATCGACAAGTACCCGTAAGTTAGCAGAACTTGGGTATTCCAAAGAAATCGTAAGGTGTCATTTTCATCAACTTGGAAAAGCCGATAGACGCTGTAGCTAAGTTCCTCACGACTTAACGCCAGCAATGACAGAAAGGCGAGTTCGGGTTTGTGATCAACTTCTTTCCAAACCTTGGTATGAACGTTTCTTTAAACGGATCGTTACTTGCAATGAAAAGTGGATTTACTTGAATAATCTTAGCACAGAAAATCAGAGAATTACTGTTGGGCAACCTGCATTGCTGGTTCCCAAACGAGAAAGGTTCCTAAGGGAGGTTATCCTTTGTGTATGGTGGAATTTTGAAGGGATGATTCACTTTGAGTTGGTTCCTGATTGGCAGACTGTTGATACTAATCTTTACAGTCAACAGTTGGATAGGATGCATGATGCTGTAAGTCGGCGTTACCCAGGATTGGTGAACAGAGGATGGGCAATTCTGCAACAAGACAACGCCAGTCCTGATAATGCAGCTGCAGCTCAACAAAAAATTAGGGAATTGAGTTTGGAGCTTCTTCCTCATCCAGCTTATAGCCCGGACCTTGCACCTTCCGATTATCACTTATTCCGATCGATGGCGCACTTCCTTCGTGGACAGCATTTTACAAGAGTTGCGGAAGTTGAAGCTGCATGCCGAGAATTCTTTAATTCCAAAGATGCAACATGGTACCATCGTGGAATTGAAGATCTTGCAGAAATATGGCGAAAGTTATTACTTTAAAATGGTTTATACTTTAGTGAATAAAAGTTTTCATTTGTTATTTTGTAATTAAATAAAGTTTTTCATAAAAAAACGTAATTTTTAATTCTAATTCTAAAGTTGTACGTAATTCATGAAGTGTTTGTTAATTTTAGGTGCAAATAATGCGAATCGGAAAATAAATCGGGGAGTGATGAAGATCCCTATGCTACTGATAGCTACAGGGATTATATTGTGTCAACTGATTGTGTATCATCTCCGGATGAATTTGATAGTGGGTAAATATAATTAATTCTACGTAAATGTGATTTGAGAATCCACATTATTTGGTAACATGTAAATTGTCAATTATTTAAAAACTTCCAACGTACATGCAGTAAAAGATTTCCTCGAATGGGACTCGAACCCACGACCACTACCTACTTATCTAGAGATGGGCTCTTAACCATCTGAGCTATCGAGGGAACTAGTTCCACTCGATTCAATACTAAACTGTACGTATCTTATAAGTTTGATGTTATATAATTGATACATATTTATGTAACCATTCACTTTTGTGGCCTGTAAACTTGAATTTTCCAAGTTTCATACAGACCCACAAGACTGGAATAATGAAAAGTTGCTTTTAGCAGTTTTCCAATTTGTATGAAGAAAAAAATAAGTTTTACATAAAGGATACACATTTTGGCAAATTCATTCCAAAATATTGTAAACTTTTCCTATTGATTAAGGTAGTGTCATTTGTCAGTATGGCTGAAATTCGACGATTTCACTGCTTGCTAGTGATTTGACTCCCTTCACGTGTGACCCCCTTACATTGTGATATGTCCATTGAAGCTAACACACCAGGTAACTCTTTACCAATGATGCGCAGTTCTAGTCCAGCTCATATCCGAAATGCTGAAGACTGAATTTTTCAGACAAATGGCAAATTTTAACTTGTTTTGCTTTGAAGTATGACGTCGAAAAATGTTAAGAAAACTAAAAACCTTCATAACTCAAATTTTAGATTCAGACAGTACTTTTTCACAACATTTTTGTTGCAAATGAATTATAGAATGTCCCATTGAAGTTTCGCGATTCTTATGCGGGACACGGAATAATGATTAGATATACCTTTATACCATACCACTTTCAATTACTACTTTTTATATCCGGTAATGCGTTGATGCATTTAATTCAAAATCATTGCCAAATTACAGGTCCGATTTATAACGGGCCACAACAGAGAAGTAACTATTTATGAACTCAGCCAGCATGCTTAGGAATTGGTGGTCGTAAATAAATGTCCATAAAACAACAAAAAACGATCTTATATTAAGAATTATAAAATATAACTGACAAATAAAATAAATTAAATATACTGCCAAGTGCCATATAAAACTAAACACTTAAGAAATGCAGTCTTGCATACATTTGAACATTCGCATAACGTAAAGAGAGGTAAACAAATAAAATATTACGTTTTTATCGGTGTTAGATATGTAAAGAAAGACAGGTAGATAGGTGATTACCATAGATGTAAGAAAGAATTGATTCAGGTGATATGGGGAGCTTATCGACCTAGCTGAGAGACAAACTAGAAATGGGAGTTTGCTGGCCTACCTGAAAACAAACCGGACGTGGGGTCTTTGAGGTGTAAGAAAGAATTGATTCATGTGATGTGGGGAGTCCATTGACCTAGCTGAGAGACAAACTGGCCTACCTGAGAACAAACCGGATGTGGGGTCTTTGAGAGCTAAGAAACGAACAACAAAGTTTATTTATTTAGCTAAGAAACAAACCCCAAAAATCCAAGGTCGCTAGATTAGCGTAGAGAGTCAGTCCTATCTTCTAGATCCAAATCTCGTTTTAAGCTCAATCTACAAAATTAAAAACATAGGTCTTTCCAAATATCTGCGAAATGGCTGGAGACACCGAAAAAATTATTCATGAAAGTACCCCCTATTCACAACCCTGCTTTTTGATGTTACGGACCAAAATTCTAATAAACGACCGAGATGGACTTTCATACAGTATACACCAAATTTAAAAGCTTTTCTTTAAATATCGGGGAAAACGTTGGAAAGATAACAGAAATTAATATAAACATGAGTGTAACGGTGCCTGAGAAATTTAAATTTCGCCCTATATTAAATAATATTTTATAGTTATATGGTATTTTACAGATTAGGAAATGATTGTTTATTGTGTATATACAAGTTTATTTAATATTAAAACTAGAAGATTGAATTTACTTCAGTAAGTTAGGTACACATTTAATTAGAAAATATTTAAACTAAACGCGGCAATATACAAATGCATAAATGAATTGTAGAAGGGGGAATGAACTGTTAGCATGACTTGCAGTAAGTAGTTAGTTTAAGTAAGTAGTGAGAGTTGGTTGAGATTAACCAAAGAGTGTGCTCGTTGCCGAGACACGAGTGACCGTAGTATACAGTCACGCGAACCTCTAAATTAAGATAAAAGTTAGTGTGTAATCGGGAAGAAGTAAAAATACCTTCCTTACTAAAATTATAAAAGGCTATAGTGAATATAAGTGAGAAGAAGAAAGGTGACGCTATAAAGGAGTAAATTATTTGTTTCGTGAATATTGGAGGTCCTACATGACTACATTTAAATAGTAAACGAACGACATAAAGTACAGTGACCGGCCTAAATTGGTTAATCAGTAAAAAAAGAAGAATAACACGATAATATTACGATTCAGCATTGCATTTGTTTTGCATGCTATTCGTAGTGAAACTTAAACAATTAAATTGATAAGTAACAACTATAAATATAACCAGCGAATATTCACAGAACCAATAAATCGTTGGAAAGACAATTGGAATTGTGCAAGTCAACGACTAGCTTCCAATGAAGACAATTGGTAACAAAAAAAGTACGGCTCCCGAATCACCGGTCTAGGAACGCAGTAATTACGTCATCGGCCTTCGAAAAAGTGACAAGTAAGATTGAAACCTGTATAATAAAAGCAACGTGTATGCGTTTTATTTTCCTTTGAATTTGTGTTTAAAATATAAACGCTGACCGAAACCCATTTCATTCACTGATGATACAAAAATCACTTATACATGTTAGATCATAAGAACATTAAATATAATAATAGAATTGTTTTTATGTGTTAAGCATTTGTGCATTTTCTTGAGTTTCAAGTTAATTAAATAAGTATAACGTTTTGATTTACTTTCATTGATACCATTGCGAATACTAAAAGCTTTAATACTGAAAGAAGTAATTTCAATAAAGTTACAAATTACATATATCTTAAAGCAAATCAAGTTGAATATAAATTTGGTAATTGAGAACAATAATCATTTCTTTTAATAAACAAGTTATCCGGCGTAAACAAACAAGAGAGAAATTTGGTAAAGCAAACATCGAGTATATTGACTCAAACTGAAACCTGATAGCAAGTAAAATAACCTTTAATTAAATGAATAATATTCCTAGAAAGTGAAACTATCCAAATTAAATTAACAGGTAACCATTTGAAGTTTTCACAAAAACAATATAAATGTTTATTAAATGATTTTGAAATTGTAAAAGAACCTACAATTTATTCTTTGAACAAACAAAAAGGACCAGGTCGAAGCTGATAGAGTTTTTCATGACTCTCCAGAGATAAATAATATCTTACAGTTCTATCTGTGATATTATAACGATGTGATGTTCTAAAAAAGAATAAATAAAAACTGGCGGCTTTGAAAGAAATAAAAACAGACGGCTTTAAAGTAAATCAGTATCTACCATAATTTTGTATATAGCTGATAGTAGTATTTAACTCTGAATTAGTTAAGTATGGCGCAATTTTCAAATGTAGAAAAATATGATACGCGGTCGTGTTACGTACTATGTCAACGAAATTCCAAAGAAACGGAACGCATGTATTTAAACAAATATCAAGAGAGACAAAAGCCTCATAAAACCACAATTAGGAACTTGTTAGTCAATTTAAGAGAACATGACGTACTTAAAAAACATGTAAATTCCCGTAATGAAACTTGCAATGAAGAAAAAGCAAAATAATGTTTTATCTGCTGTTACGGAAAATCCAGAAATTTCTACACGACGCGTTGAACAAAAATGGGAATGACCCATTTTACTGCTCATTTTATTTTACAAAAAGAAAAAATAGGTCCATTTTAATTTAAAACTTGTCAGGGGATTCAGCGAGGCTCAGAGGGTTCTGTGAATGGTATACCAGGCAATGTACCGATAATGAGCAATTTCCATACAAAATAATTTGATCGGATGAAAGTCGGGACACCAATAATGGAATTTTCAATAGAGGAAATACTCACTATTGGGCGAAAGAAAATCCTAGAGTGTATAAAGGGCACAGACAGACACACCGTTTCGGTGGTCTGCAGTATTCCGAATGCTAATAATAGGTCAATTTTTCTATAACGTTAAATTCTGAACGCTACCAAAATTTATTAGAAAATGAAGTAGAAGCAGCTTTAGCTGATTATCTCAAGTTGAAGATTATTGGTTATTCCAAGGTGCTCCGATACATAATTCCAGAGCCGTCCAGGAATATTTATCGGCAAGGTTTCGAGCGAGATGGATTGGAGCATTTTCGAGATTAAGATGGCCTGCGCGATACCCCGATATAACACTTCTTGACTTTTTTCTCTGGGGATATGTAAAAATTATATTTGCCCACACAATATTTAAAATTGCAATAATTGCGAAACTTAGCTCTCGAAGCATTTGTAAGTATTACGCCTCAAATGCTTCGCAATGTTTTGAATTCGCCTGTAAGACCGTGTTATTTGTGGTTGTAAAATAATTGAGAACGTTTTGAACAACTACTATGAGACTTATAAGTAAGTAATTCTTACTTTCATTTACACTAAAAACAAAAGGAATTAGTAGTTTTTCCTTTTACCGTAATTTGTCTGTTGCTGTTAACTTCTAATATTAAGAAACTTTATTATGATGTGTAATAATCATACAGGAAAATTACTGCATCAACTTCTTGAAAAAGCAGGTCTGTATTAAAGAATTTCGTGATGCTGGTCCATAAAAGGTTCAGACCATCAAATGTGATACATTGCAGAGTTTTCGATAAAAAACATTTAAAAATCAGTTTTCAAAATATCAGGACCGTATTTAAGAAAAAATAAGTTGATGGTGACTATAAAAATAAGAAACGTCCGATTGAAAAACTGACTATGCCATGTTAAATCCCGTAAAAAGTTGCTCTCAAGAAGTGTTTGTATTTTTGCTTTAGTATTTATAATAACGCCAGAAAAAATAAAACAGAGATCTCAAAAACGAAAAATCACACCATCGATTTTTTATGTTGTTTTATTGGTCCCCTAATTACACAACTTTTTACCAGTTAACCGGAGTTATATCTATTACCATTTCCGAGATCCCCATAGTGAAAATCGTTATCTTGGACACAGTGTATAACCTAAATTTTATTTCAACAGGTGTTACTTCGAACTAATAAACTAAGTATTATGAAATTACCTTGAAAATGGGAAATCGGGACACCTTCTAACGGACGAAAGCTAGCAATATAGAATACTACAAGTAATTTGTTATTATGTTAGTGCAGACTTGTGAAAAACTTTAGTTCAAAAATGGCACAGGATTCACAATTAAAAACAATTAAGGGTCTAGTTAAATTATAGCAAATCTACCAAGAAATGACGTTCGTTACTATTTAAAGGCTCTAGTAATTGCACATAGAAAACGAAAAGAGTACGTTTATTATTCTCATTTTTATAGAGGATTGTAACGTGTCAATTCTTTGGCCATCGTTACTTATATAAAAATTTTTAATGTATGTTGTTATTTAAAAATTTATTTACATCTTGAGGATATATTTAAGCATATAATAGTATTTTTTCTCCAATAATTGAATTTTAGTTAATATGTTGATATCTTATTGTTAGTGTTGTATTGAATAGTGTATATTTTGTTTTTTTGCGGCGATGATACAGATTTATTTACGTTTGTATTGCATTAGGATGCATTCGTACGTTAATGAAGAAGGTATGCAACTATCTTACATTACATTTTTTGTATTAATTTATTAAATCTAATAACGAAATTCCACCTGTGTTTCAAGAAATTCTTGGTCCCGTACTATTTCAAGAAATTTTCGTAAACTGAATATTTACGAGTTAATTGCGCATTGAAAGGAGCGTGGGCGAAGCGAAGCTTGAACAATATGGTGTGGTGGCTGTTATTTTAGTTACATAGAAGCCGAAACACTTCATTTTCAAGTTGAGTTCAGGGTACCTTTTCTTTTGGTGTATCGTTAAATCTATAACCCAGATAAGTGGCCGTTTGTTCTTAGTATGCCGCAGCGAAACCCCACCTAGTTTGCTTACTTTATTTGGATAATGCATTACGTTGACCTTCAGGTTATTAAAAAATGCTGTATCTTTATGTTGATTATATGCCTTAGCATATCGTAAACAAATGAAGTTTTGTACAATTGTACATCATCTGGTATTTTTATTGCAAGACCGTATGTACATAACCCTTCTTGTGCAATTAGGCTGTACAGCCCTAAAGTTCTATATGTATACTTCTACACCCATGGCTACATATTTCAGCTACTTAACAGTTTGGGTAATAACTGGAAGATTTTGTGCCTTATGCTCAGTCGTAGATTAAAGTGGGCCAAATTCTTAAAATTAGCGATTTGCCTTATTAACGAAAAAATATTTACTTGTACCTAGATATGTTCACTTTAAAATCGGGGTTGCCTCTTCCTTAAACTAGTTGTTAAATACTCGGACGCCAACTTGTTTTTAAATATGGAATAAACAAGTAAACCATTATACAATAAAGTTAAAAGAAAATTTCTACAATAACAAATTTTATTACACACCCTATATTTAAGCCTAAACTGAAATACCTTAATAATAATGTTAGTAACGTTATAACCTAATGAATAATAAATATTGTGAGTACTTAATGGAATCAGAATACCGTATTATTGGTCACACTGTAGATAACGAAATGGCTGCATGCTGGGTCAGCATTTTGGTAATTGTTGCGTAATATTACCTCAGGGTTGGCATAAATCTGGATTTGTATGCTTTATGAATAAATGAATAAATCTCACGCTTGATTAATCGTACTAATACCGTAAATTGGATTAACGGTAAAATGATTAATTGCGTTAAAGTAAAAATTAAAAATAAAGGTAAAAGTAAAAGTGACTGAAATGCAAACGTCTCAAGCATTGTAAAATAACTTCAAACAAATCACGGTAAAATTTACAACACTTTTTAATAAAAAATATTTAACAGAGCAAAAATGGATGCTCTACTACCTTTCAGTATCGCACAAAAACAAGGCAAACGATATGAGTACAAGTTCTAATTAAAATAATTAAATGCATGTTCTTATGCAACCAGATATGCAATACACGCTGCACGAAATGAACGTTAAGTTGCCTACATAGAGGTGAATCCACGTTCGAAGTTTGTTACAAGGCTATCAAGTGGAAAAATTAAATAAATTAATTTAAAAAAATTAAAGTCAAGCTAGTTTAATATTGTTCCGAAAAGTTTAATACAGTTTTAGTGAAAGAAAAAAGACTTCAGTTACTTACTGTTTTGTGAAGATAAAAATACCTCACCGTTATTTTGTCATAAATTTTAGTTGTCACATTGACCTTATTCAGTTATAATTTTACGTAAAGGTGTATGTTTTATGTATCTATTACGGGTTTGTTTATCATAAAGCTTTGTGAAAAGTTTATATACAATTCCATTTGCATGCTGAAGTGAATCAGTTGATATTATTTTGATTAATTCAACGTACAAATAAATACATCTCTTGTATTTGTTTTATAAGTTTACATATGACGTGATACTAAAGTACCATTTCTCGTTTATTCTTTAACAAAAAAGTGAATGGCGCCTGACCAATGCACTGCGGTGAATCTTCCTTTCCTTATGACCTGTTGATAAAGAAAAGAATTCTCAATTTGCAGTATCTTAGCTTTTGCCTCCGATGAGTTAAGCTGTAGTGTACACTGTTGTATGTGCATATTACTGTATATCAATAATATTTTAAATTCTTGTTTTTGTATAACAATATCGTTTTGAGTTGACTCGCCTGAAAATTGTAGTTATAACATAAGTTGGCTTCCGAGCAACAATTTTTATTTGTTATAATCTTTGCAATGCTGTGATGAATAAACAGTCAAGTGGTAAATAATTTACTTTATAGTACAGGTAAACGTTAAAAATAAAATTAAGACGTATCATTATGCCTTTTTTTAATTACTAAGTACCAAAACCAATCTCATTTACCATAGATAGGAAAACTAATGAAAATATACCGTTGTAAACGTCTACAACAAATTTTTAGGGTTTACCGGAAACCTACTGAAAGAAGTTTTAATAGAAACTAGGAACTGATCAACGATATCAAGAGAATCAAAGCTCTAGTACAAAGGCCTAAACACTTTACTACAAGATAATAGTTACTCCTTTAAAAAAATTAATGTTGTAATTAACACTGGAAAGTCGGAGGCGTTTATGAATTTTTCAGCATCAACATCTTCATATTTACTTAAGCCGTATTGTTGTACTTTTATGACTTTATGACATGGTTACGACGTTATTTTTCATTTTAGACTAAAATTACTACTGGAAGTACGGTAGCGGCCAATTTGACCGTACAATTTAAAAGTTCTGATAAGATAAACACTGTTGTGAAATAGACAGGTCAGGTTTTCTGCTTATAAATATATTTCTTAGAATTCCAGGGCGAAAAGACGTAAGTACTTGAAGTTGAAGAATTTAGTTTATTTTTGGAGCTGATTAGACTTTGGGAGATATCTAACGGCAGTTGTAATGGAGGCATTAGAAATTCTAATTTCGCGCTGTTATATGACATTAAATAGTTTTTGATTATTTGTGTGTAGTTGTAATTAATATAAAGATGAAAAGCTTGAGTTTGTTTCGACGAGTATTTACATATTAGATTGGAAAGTCTTTAAATATACGCGGAAATTTGCGGGTCATGACTGTTTTGTAGATGGCAGCAAATAGAGACGGTATCATAATGACGTGTATATCTTAATCAATCGAATTAAGTAAGAAATCAGAGTTGGTTGGAAGTAACCAGACGGTTAGAAGGCGATTGCTGCAGCCTAAGGTATGCTGCAATTAAAATTGTGAAACTATAACGAACATCCAGTTAGTATTGTGTTAAGAGAATATAAGTGATATTTTGCTTATTAATGGGAGGAAAAGCTGAAACGGATTAAAGTATAAATGTTATCAAGTTGATGATAATAAAAATATTACGCAATAATTTACAATCGCAGTTTAAGTGCGTATTGAAAGTGTTTCAAGTTGGCGTTTCGATAGCGAGTGTTAATGTAAAATAAGACAATCGATCCAGTATAATAGATCGATATATAAAGTGTAATAACCAAAAAACATTGATAATTAAAAACATAGCCGTTCGTAGCTCGCTTGCATTTTGCGCGCAGACCGTTTGTAATTAAAACTGAACAATTAAGTAAAAATTGGATAGTCTAAATCTATCGAGCAATTATTTACAAAAATCATTAAATTGTGGGAAGAACATTAGAATTGTATTCATTCCCAACACATATCCAAAGAAGATATTCAAAGTAACAAAGAGAGCAAGGCGGCAGCAGTCTATAATCTATTTGAGGCCTCTTCACCGGTCCAATTTCAAGGAAAGTAACAAGTAAGAACCTTTTGATTGTGTGAATAAATAAAACATTTATGTGTTTGATTTTATTTAAGTTTGAACTTGAACAACAAAATTAAACGGAAAAAAAGATTTTATTGTTACATGTTAGTTTTAAAAATATTATTTTACGTTATAGGTTTGATATTTATATATGTACTGTAAGCAAAACAGTCTGCATTTAGAATTTGGCTTAATTAAATGTTATCACTTTTGCTTTATTTTTATTATTGACTGTTACAAATCTTAAAAATCTTAAACAAACACTGAGTAAGTAAATACTGAAGGAAGCAAGTTCAATTAATTAGAAAATACAAGTAATTAATAACATCAGATTGAGGATAATTTTAATATATGATAAGTTTGATAACAATAACCATTTATTACATTATTGAACTAGCTGGAGCGTCCCGATAAGAGGAGAAAGGAATTTGTTAAGCAATGTTCATTTACACAAACAGAAATGTGATAACGATAAAAGTAAAGTTTAGTTAATGAACGTTACCTTTATAAATTAAAACCAATTAGTTAAAATGGAATCATTCCATATTTTCATAAAAACAATATAAAATTTTTAGTCAATGATTTGAAATTATAAAATATTGAAAAAGAACCCAAATATTATTCTTTGTAGCCAGGTGTATGCAAGCAAGGTAATAGTCGCAGGTTACAAAACGATCGCCAACAGAACGCCGGACAAAAAGAACCGTCACAAGATGATGCCCATCGTGAGAATCGGCACACAGTGATGAAGGGTTTATTTGGCGCAGTTTTCGGATTTTATCAAATATTCCTCTTAGTTCAATTTTTTTTGGTTCTCTATAATGACCAACCTTATAGCAAAATGTGTAAACATTATTGTTTAAAACTAAGTTAAGTCTTATATAGTAATTACATAGAATTTTAACCGATTAAGCTGTATTTTGCATATTCTTATAGAACGGTGACTTCGGAATTTTTCTTCACGTTAGTATCTATACGTAACCTCCATTTGACTTATATTATTACTATTGATTTTACAACATTGCCTGTTTTCATCATCACAGTATTACAAAGAAAGTTGCATAATTATCCTAAAAGATGTTTTATTTCATTTCTTCCAATTTCAGCTTTGTAGGTTGAAAGGTGTTGCTGCACGTCAGATATTTATACTTGAATTGATTTTATATGCCCTTATTCAAAATAAATTTGTATGTACCATCATCTTCATGCATTTAATAAAACTTTATCAGGTTACAACTATATTTGTTATGAATTCTGTTAGTACTTTTCGAATGCATGGAAAGCACTCAATATCGAATTCCTTAAAAAAAAAACAGGCACAGCATATTTGCTTGATCACATTTTATTGTTGTCATGACTTCTTATCGAATCAAATCGGTCTACAATAATAAATCTCCATTACTCCCGTTACCCTAATTTGTTATGGGCAACGTAATGAATGAACAAATGTAAACACGTTATAATGTACTGTAACATGCAAGAACAAAAATTAAATTAGTAAATAAATAAACTGCATGCAATACAATGCTTAACCTTTTACCACACACGGCATTCACTGTAAATTACCACACGTAGTGATCTGTCGGATCGCCACGCACTCTAATCGTTATAAAGGTTAAAATTTATATATACAACACAAGTTTAACTAAGAACTTTATTCAGTTCACAAGTTAAAAAACAAGTGTTATTTATTATAAATGTATGTAGAAAATGCAGTAAATGACTAAAATAACAATATAAATTGTGAACTATACAAATACTCTAATACATTCAAAGGAAAAACACGACTTTAAAAGTTTGAAAGCGGCGATCTCCAAGATGGAAATGGCTCTCGTGAAACGACACGCTGACATACAAGTCAAAGTGGTACTAAATGGGCTGAGCGTAACGTCAGTATGGAGAATGGCCAGAAGAACTCGCCTGATTAGCTTACATTTTAGAAGCAGGGATAGTGTCAACTTCAGATCTGTCAAATTGCTTATAAGTGGTGAAGGGTTAAACTGATATTGTATTATTAAGTTTTAATAACTATGTCATAAAACAACATTACGATAGCCGAGTCATTTATTATCCAATTGTAACTAACCAAAGTCAAATTGAAGAACTAAAAATACTATATACCAGCAATAAGAAAATCGGCATCAACCCCGCAACTTTAAAGTGACGGCACTCATGTGTTTTTTTTGGTGGCACGTAATACATTAATCTCTGTAGGTTTGTATTCTTACATCTTTGTGGAATAATTACTACACTTCCATAGTAAAATGCTCAACATATCAGTTACAAGGAACAGGTAAACTGAAATGAGCGTTATTCAGGTTATCAGTAAGTAAATAGCCTTCCTATTAGATGAAATACCAAAAATATGTTGGGGTGTACTGTCAAGGTAGTTAAAATAATAAAGTGGCAGACTACGTGTCTCTTGAACGCATTCAAGTCAACCAAAATTCCAAAAAGGTAATCTGGACCTAGTTATACACATGGATGAGAAATCGTACACCTCTATGCTTGTAGTTACGCATAATGCGATAATATCTAACCGCACAGCAAATCAATTGTATAAAATCATAGTTTAGACCGTACATTGCCCCGAAAATTAATTCCACCCACGAAATTGGTAGGAAACAAAGGCTGCATTGTTATGATAGCTATACAGCCAAATTACGGTAAGTTCCTCTAAGTAATACACACACACACCACGCACGCACGCACGCACGCACGCACGCACGCACGCACGCACGCACCACGCACCACAGCACGCACGCACGCACTCACGCACGCACGCAGCACGCACGCAACACACGCACGCACACACACACGCACGCAAAAAACACACACACACACACACAAAATACACAAACGCACGCACGCACGTACGAACGCACGCACAGGCATCAACACGCACGCCCACGCAGCACCACCACGTAGCACGACACCAACCACACACACACCACACACACACACACACATCACACACACATCACACCACACACACACACACACACACACACACACACACACACACACACACACACAACAGTCAATATATATATATATATATATATATATATATATATATATATATATATATATATATAATATATATATATATAGTAATTCATCTTTATTGTAGTACTAGTTGTATTCAATATGCAGTGTTATAGTCACCCTCGTATTGTTAGTTGTCTGTCACTGCAAATAGAAATAATATCATTTTTATTTAAACCTTTCCAGGCAAAGACAATACGATATTAATTGGGCCATTAGAAAAATTTTTGTGTTTTGTCAAAATTAATATTCACATATTTTCTCAATATGGATTAATTTTAACAATCTACTATTAAGGGCTCAATCACTTTCAAATTGTTGTGTGTTTTGGACCAAGTTAGGTAATTTAAGAGAGTCCAAAATTTTTCCCATGGGATGTACACAAGACACAATGTACACAGATGTCACCTCATAGTACTGCAAATATTCTGTTTATTTTCCATATAAAGTGGGTTTTTCGTCACATATTCATTCGTATAATTGTATTATTATTTTTGTAGTAACCCTTGATATACTAAATCATTAAATTTGTTTACTGAAATATTACCGAAACATACGTACATATGCAAGTGGAGTCATTTATTAGTCACCATTGATTGATTCTGCCTTTCAGTAGATACTTTCAAACGATTTCATCCACCAGCATTTTGAAAAAATCTGTTTTGGTTCGAAGCTACAATACGCTAGGTTTTATAAAAGGTTAGACTTGCCTTGTGTTTGGCTTCTAAATTTTTAATGTCATTTTCCCCTTCTCTTTCTAAAAACCAAATCAAATTTAATTAACGCCATAGTTCATAGAAACCATTTGTCTTGGTTCTTACACCATCACCTTAGCTGCATCGGAATCTAACAGCGTCCATCTGAAGTGAGCGTTAGACTTTTTTTGCAGGGTAATATGTAGATAAATGCAATCTCCATCATGGTCAAATTCTCTATAACATTTCACAAATAACTGAAGAATGATAACTTACGTTCAGTGGCACCTCTTTAAACAAAAATTAAATGAAATAGTCCAAGTACGTGTTTTCATTTTACAAATATAGAGAATTCGTCACTTAAGCCGTACAGGAAATTCCATTTACCAAATACTTCTTTTTCATTTAAATTATTAGGTGTAAAAATAATTTTCCGCCGTTTTTTATCATTTGTCATTGGGCATCTATTATGAATCAAAGGAACGTACTGTTTTGTTCGAAGTATTGTTTATCGCTTTCCACTTATTTTTCTCATTTTTCTGGCAGCATACGGATACCGCATCGGGAGAATGCTTAATCTTCGTATGATGTGAAGTGTTGCTCAGACAGGCCACTTGTCATCGATCGAAACAGGTATAAAGCAGAAGTAGCATTTTCTGATGAATATGGGAAGGGAAGGGGGGTATAACTTTCCATTTAAGTGTTTCAAAATAGGTTTTGACCAAAGATGCAACATGTGGAGGAGCATTATCATGCACGACCATAATTTTTTTGTGTCTGAAGTAGTATTCGACACACTTTTCCTTGAGTACTCGGGCCAATCTCATCAATTATGTTCGGTAGATAGCCGCAGTAACAGTTTCTTTCTGTTTGAGCAACTCAAAATACTGGGCACCAAGCTAATCCTACCAAATACGTGCTTGAAATTATTATTATAAATTTTTTCGACGTAATATGGTGAAATCTGATACACTCCTAATTAGTAACCGAATTAGGCGACTTACCGGTTATTCGCATACTTTCCTTAGAGTAATAAAGAATTAGAAAATAATGAATCGTTTAGCTTAATGCGCCCGGGCACTAAATAGCTGTTCGGACTCTAAAAACCTCATTATGGCCTTAACACATAAATAACTATTATGTGTTCTATTTTGCATAACAATCAAATCTAGCGATTACTAAGAAGGAGAATACTTCCATAACTGTAATGTATTTGTGGACAATGACTAGAGTGTTGCGACTGGTTGCTTAACTTGGTTAACATGTAATGCAAAAATTAAACGTATGATAAATCTATTTATCAAATAACAGGTGTAGGTGTTACGGAGAATATCGGCAATCATACTATAGATTTTATCAGTTGTTCGGATACTAGGTTAAAAGAATTTACAAATAATCTATTCTTTTTGTCTCTACTGCAAGGTAACAAACTTTACTTTAGCTTCAATATATTTTGTTTCTTTGGAAAAATGTAGACAGTTAAATCATTTATGTGATTTCAGAATTTTGTTCCAACTATGCACTGTTAATCAGATTATTATTCGATAAAATTTGTTAATATGGACCCGTTGTTGTACAACAAAACAGGGAAGGAGTGAGTTTTTAGCACATACTGTTACAAATACAATTTACTTCTCTGGCTTTTTTCGAGAATATGTTACAAAATACTTTTGTTTTGTGTCCCATAACTGAATATTTGATAAAAACTATTTTCAAAGTTTGTTTTTTCGGCCTTTTTTATACGTCCGTTATCAGGGCTGTATACTGTTAGTGTCTTGCGTTGTTTTTGGAAGTATTGTAGTATTTCTTATACAATATTACAAGCAACTTCAATTTGAATATTTTCAGTCCGTCGCTGGAAGAGCTGTTGCAGTGCTTGGAGAAGATAATTCCGAATGACCTCTTGATATTTTTGTTGATCTTCGCCTGACGGAAATGATACTGATTTGGACGAAGATTTGAGTGACTACGAACATATCTCAGACTTGAATTGCGTGGGTCCAAAATGTTGCAGAGTAAGTGTGAAGTGAAAGTGTAAGTAAGTTGCCACTGAGGACAATATAGAGATGCTAGAAGACGATGATTGGGATAGTAGTGACGACGAACCTCTTTCAAAATATGTTCGAATTGATGTGATGAATAATACAGTGCCAAACTCCGAGTGATTTTTTTGGCCTATTCTTTACTGAAAATAATAATATTGCTGCACCTTATATTAGAGAAAACTAACTTATATTGAGCTCAAAAAAAAATAACTTCCTCAATACGACTTGTGTTATGACATATGTTTATTGGCGGCGTGTTATTATCTGGATACGCAAAGTATCCTCAAAAAAGGATGTTTTGGTCAAGTTTATCTCATGTGCCACCAATTCTGCCAAATAGAATTAGACTGAATAGATTTGAGTAATTTCTTAGGAACTTTCACTTGAACGACAATACAGGGTCCGCCAATAGTGAGTGGACGAAGCTTTATGAGTTTATACAATATCGTTTTCAAAATTATTTATTGCAGAATGGTGTGGGATCTTTCGGGTTACAATTAGGAAATATTTTCGCAAAAATTACTACTCGTATACAGGGTATTACAACACAAAGTTATATTTTTTTAAATGGAACATACCGTATATTATTATAAATTCAGTAAAAAAGCTGGATTATCAAAAAACGGCAAAAAATAAATACCAACAATGTTATATCAAAAAAATTGTAATTAAATTTCCTATCTATCAATATAACACAATGTATACCTTTCCATTTAAATAAATCAAGTTATCTATGATTAAAACTCTTAAACTTTGCAAATTCAGTAAAAAAGCTGGATTATCAAAAAACGGCAAAACATAAATACCAACAATGTTATATTAAAAAAAATGTAATTAAATTTCCTATCTAACAATGTAAAACAATGTATACCTTTCCATTTAAAAAAATCAATTCATCCATTATTGAAAATCTTAAACTTTGCATTACGATATCTCGAAAATTAAAAAAGATAATATTACTATTTTTACGATTTTATGTAGCACAGTCTGACTAATCAACCATTAAAATTTTTGTGTTACACATTTCTCCATGCAGTTGTTACAATTTTTCTTGTCAACCTCTAAATTTTCAAAAAATGGAATGCAGCGCCTAAATTGCGCGTTTAAGATACCTCATATAGTGAATAAAGTGCCCTTAAAATTAACCAGGGAATCCAAATTTATAATAATATACGGTATGTTCCAATTAAAAAAATATAACTTTGTGTTGTAATACCCTGTATACGAGTAGTAATTTTTGCGAAAATATTTCCAATTGTAACTCGATGGATCCCACACAATCCTGCAATAAATAATTTTGAAAACGATATTGTGTACACCCATAAAGCTTCGTCCACGCACTATTGGCGGCCCCTGTATAAAAATTGATCAAGAAAATCGGTTGTATAACTTCGGCCTCTAATATTTCATCTAAATACTACGGAGAACTGGAAGAAAACTTATCAGTCGACAAAATTATGATACCGTATTACGGTAAACATTATGCAAAACAAGTTATCATATCAAAACGTATCCAATTTGGTTTCAAAAATTGGGTTTTGTGTTTCAGTTCTAGTTACTTGGTTGCTTTTGAAGTATATACTCGAAAATGTCCAGGTGAAACATATTTGGCGTGGGTGGAGGTATATTGGTTAGTCTTATCCATCAAGGCAATATTCCCCCTAACAAAGGATTCAAACTTTTTTTGATGGCTTATATGAAAATGGTTTTTTTGCAACTGGTACAATTCATGATGCGAGAAAAAGCCACTGTCGTCTTCCAGATACGAAATTTATGAATAAAAAAGAGAGAGTATATTATGAATGTCAAACAAATACTAACAAAAAAGTGTGCTTAGTTTGTTGGAAAGACAATAAGTGTTACATGCACCACCAATTATTACACTATTGGCGTGGGGACCAGATATTTTCGTGACAGTAAAGGAAAAATTCCGGTGGTTGCCAATTATAATAAAGGGATGGGGGTGCAGATAAAGTGGACCAGGCAGTAGCAGCACACCGTACCCAAATTCGTCAGAAAAGGTGGTGGTGCCCAATATTTTCGTATTTTTTAGATGTTCCAGTATCAAATGCATGGCTATTGATGCGACAACTCATACCAAATAATATCACTGCCTCTAATGGACTATTAACTTTTAGAAAAAAGCTTGTTTTAGATGTACTAAATACATGCGGGAAAGCATCCTGTCGCGCAAGAACTATTGAAACTCCTTGTGACAACATAAGATTCGAAATACCGTTTCAAAGACTTTCATACAAGTTAGCTACAATTTGATTTCTGTTTATGTGAATATATGCTTATTTCGTTCCAAGTCCGTTTAAACGGACGCAGTTTTTTGTGAAGTAAAAAAAAAGTTTTTAATGTTTTTGTGTTTTCTTAGACCATAAGCAAACCGTAAAAGAAAGGACATTTATTTGAGTCACCTAATAAACTTCATGCAGTAATGGGATAAACCATTTTTCTCCAAAAGACTTTATTCTACGCCATCAGAAAGCACACATAAATAGAAGGCGGAACTGGTCTCCATAATAACATTTCTCAAGTGTTACGGAAGAGAGCTAACTCAACCTACAGGATCATGTCGTGTACAGTAAAAGAAATAGCACCAGTTTTTTTTATTTTATAATTTTTACCTAAAAAATGGAAGCTAGAACTGCAAGGATTAGATTGAAAGAAAAAGAAGTCTGATAATTTATAAAAAATCATGACCTTCAAGCATTGTGTGGGGAAAGAAAACGAGCTGACAAAATTTAAAGACAAGTTAATAACTGTTTTAAAACACACCCAAAGAATTTTAAAACAACTGCCGTGTACAACGTTTTTTACGTTTAGTTTAAACAATAAAGGAATTTTAGATAAGTGTGTAAGAGTCTGCAGATAAACGAAGGAAGGTGAGACGTACACATTGTAAAGGTTTACGATCAAAATGTGTTTACAAAAAATATGAAAGACTGTACTGGTTTAGGTATAATTTGGTTACCTAGCAAAGATGTCTTTCCAAAATCTGTTAACAATAGTATAACAATTTATAAAGAGCAGAATAGAGAGCAAGGGATTACTAAAGATTAGAAGAAATTGCACAACGGGTACAAAGTAGAGGTAGACGTAGACTTATTAAGCACAAGTACAAAATCCATGACGTACTCAAGATCTCCAGATCGAGAATGAAGTGTTTGTATATATCTAATACCTGGTACGAAGTAGAAGATTAGATTATACTTCCATCAGAAACAGAAGAGGAACTGTATCTTGTGTGTAACTTTGTGTATAAATCTTACATGGCTATGCTTTATTTAAATGCAGAAATGTATCATACGCTTGAGGTAAGTAGGTACCCATTTGGGGTAAACAGATACCCGTTTGTATTAAATAGGTATATGTCTAGAGGAAATAGATACATGTTTGCAGCTACCAGTTTGGGGTAGACAATTACATGTCTGGAATAAATGGTTACCTGATTTGGTAAACAGGTACATGCTTGGAGTGGACAGATCTGTTATTTGTTTTAGGTAAACCGCTATCTGTTTGTTGTAAGCAGTTGCCTGTTTGGATGGTACGGCTACTTGTTTGAGTTAAACTGGTAGTAACCTGTTTAAAATAAACTCGCGGTATTCGTTTATAGTGAACGTATATTGTTTTGGAGTAAACAGCTATCTCTTTCAAGAAAACAACTACCTGTTTAGAGAAAACGACCACCGGTTTGGTGTAAATAGCCGCCTGTTTAGAATACACGGATACCTCCTTGGAGAAAACAACTACCTACTTGGGCGGCAACCTGTCTGGTAATACTTTAAAGCGTTGGGCTCTGATGTTTACAAGAAACCTTATAATTTTAATTGTTCCTTTATTTACGTACTTGCTCAAAAAAATAAAATGGAGTTTATGCACGACGTTAAAAAAATAAGATCATGTGGAAAAATTACTTACTCGTTTTGCCTTTATCGTGTCATACAGGGCATCCCACCTTAATTACATTATACTTGACAAGGCTGTTCTTCTGTCAAAAACCAGCAAGAGTCCTAACACACATACATTCTCAAACACAAAGTTTCGTAACTTCTTCACGTCTTCAACAGGTTTCGAATAAATTAAAAACGTTTTGAATCGTTCGATAAAATATTCCCTTACTATTATGAAAAAATGTGTTGGTGTCCCGTTATGTATAAAATAAGTATTTTATTGGCATGCCATCAAATACTTCTTCCACTTCGGTTGTAAGAACTGAAGATATACATTCACCTTAAAAGAAAAGATGATCCCACAAATTGATCGCCTACAATTGTAACGAAAACGGTGTTGGAAAAGCGTTTTTGGTGACTCGCCTAGACTGAAGATTGAGGATTTTCATCACTCCATATCTGCGCATTGTGAAAATTAAAAACACCGCTCCGCGTAAAAGTAGCTTCATCGGTAAATAATACACTCGTTTCTAAATTAGCGCTGCCAGCTTCATGGAGAGAACCCAATCGAAAAAAGAATTCTACAATGTAATTGGTTTAGATTAAATCTTGAACGCATTAATAATGCAAAGGTGTGAAAATTTTAGACTACAATGCACCTAATAATGCTTTTGATCATATTTTTTCTAGCAACAATTTATCTAGTTGTATCTCTTTAAATTTGCTCAAAATTGATTCTTCCAATTCCACTAGTCAAATACCACACCTTTCCCTTTTTTCTATCTTTCACGATTCGACGCTTGATGTGAGCAAATTCACAACCATATCTTGATTATCTTCCATTTTCCTGCTTTGTGACAGAATTTGGATAAAACAAGTGTCGACTAAACCAAATTTTCACTTTTAAAATTAAAACATTACCAACCGCCACAAAAATCCCTAAATCAACTGAAGTAAAAATTTTTGTTTAAAAAAAGGGCAAATTAGAAAAAAATAGCATAAAAAACATGTGTCATACGACTTTGAAGTACTTACTCTTTAAGAAACTCGTGGTCACACCACTCCTTTTTTTAACCTTGAATTTGTGCTTCCAGACTGGTCTTATGAAACTTGTTCTTTAATATACTATTGTAAAACTGTCATCGATGATAACTTGAGTACATAAACATGGCTGTATAATATCTGCGAATAGTACTTAACCAGATCTACACAGATAGTGTACATTTTATGGGATATTCATTATACTGTTGTAAAGAACCAGAGTCCTATATGTTTTAGAATAAATTAGGTGCGGACCATCCTGTATGTAAGATTTCATAAGTTTACGCGATATTGCACAACAAATAATTTATTCATCACTGCTGACGTGTATTACTAAGAAACCGTAAGTTTCTGCACGTCAGAACGATTTTAACCAATCATGTAACGGTATTCCCCGCACGGTAGCCGCGAAGCCGCCCACCGATACCCCTTTATAAACTCGCGACGCGCATAATAAGAGAATGAATCGAAGTAGATTCCCGTCAAGCCGATATCCAGCAGCCGCCCCCGTACCGTTCCAGAAACCAGTAGCCGCAGCCGCTCCGTTTGCTTAGCGTAAGCACCGACCTGTTGTTCACCGACGAAGAGTCCTTCGCGATCGGGCAACCTAAAGTTCAATTCTGTACTGCTATTGAGAGACACGTAAGTTGTAAAGTTATACATTCTGACAATTTACACTCAAACACTACAGACCGTAAATAATTTCGGGCTGAGCTCCAGGAGTTATACAGCACACAAACACCTAGAGGAACGCAGGGTAGATCCCGACGTAACTCACCACTACAAAATACACACAGATCGTAAAAATTCCGGGCTGAGCTCCAGGAGTTATACACATACACCTAGAGGCACGCAGGGTAGATCCCAACGTATCTCGTCACCACCTGAGGGTGAGGGTTGTTACAGGGCTGTAAGACCTCGACCTTTCCTAGTATATCCAGTAAAGACAGGGTCATCGCCTACGTCTTCTGAGCATTACTGAAACCCGCTAGAAATACATATCCTACACCACCTACAAACTAAAACAATAACGCCATAGCCATACACGGTGTCTTTGAATAGTAGAGGAATACCTCCATAACCTGTAGTATAAATTTGTATATAAATATAACCATCGAAACACCTAGTGCGAGAACGATTGTAAATAAAGTGGAGTACGTGGATTATTCGATCTTTCCGTAATCATATTAGAATCGTTTAATATTAAGTATGTTGTTCCCTTGCTTAATTATAAATATTTAAACCGAGTATAGAGATCAGTAATTAATTTAGTTATATAACCAATCTGATTGCCTACATTAATCCGGTTATAATTAGAGAAAACCCGTCCCGATACATCGCGTGTATTTCGCGTATATTACTTCCAGAGAGTAGAACATCCTTGCTTCAGCGCTTCAGAGTTACTGGCATACAAACACGATATCGATTTTCTCAAACGAATCGAGTTCAATGCGCTGGCGCTTCGAGCAACCACTGCATCGAACAACACTCGCTACCGTACATACAGGACCGTATCCTAAATTTGTATCTCTTAGGTAAGGAATAGATGTAAAAGACTATTTTTGTTCACAGAAGCGAATACGTAGACAGTGACACCAGGACCCGGACACAGAGATTCTACGATACCCATTTTGTTAATTAACAATACATATTTTAGTTTATTGTAAATATTTATTTAATATACATGTTAAAATGCTTTACGAATTTTATTTAAGGTACAGTGTTAAGCCCATCCGGTAATCACTACGAACCACACCCCGTTTATAAAATAAACCCGATTGAGCAAAGCCGAGGCAAAGTAAAACCGCGCTGGGTTACCAAACCAGAAGGGCGCATATTAGTAAAAGTTAAACAGAACCAAAGGGTCATTACATTTGGCACTAAAAGTAAGGGCCGCATTACATATGACACCTAAACGTGGGGCTCGAAAAACACTGAACACCTTAAATAATTTTCCGTTTACAGATTCCAAAAGGACCGCAGAAGTACCAGTAATCACATATTTTTGTTTTCCAGAGACACTAATCTGTCTGTTACAGGATGAGTATACCGAGGACTCTGAAGATACCGACACAAGAGTGGGATGGATTTACCATCTCAAGAAGGATGAATTAGCAACAGAAGCTAGGAAATATAAATTAGAGACAGGAGGAATGTAGATGCACTTCGTGCCAGGATAATAAAATACATACGCACCGGAGAAGGACAAGTAACCACACAAACACCAGAAAGACTAACATTAACCGCTCCGATACCGCCACCACCAGCTGGGGAACACCTAGACATTACCGGAACTAGACGCGCCGATATTTGCGATAGAATACGCAAATGGGGTGTGAAATACGACGGTATCAGCGATCCGATATCTTTCTTGGAAAGAGTAGAGGAATTACAAACCTGCTACAACATCACCGACCGTGACCTATTACTCGCCCTTCCGGAATTATTAAAGAAAGCACCCTGTTATGGTACAGAAACCATCAACAATCCTGGACGACTTGGAAAGATTTCTTGGTCAGTTTTAAAATACAATTTTACCACCGCGCATCAATTTCAACTAGAGGAGGAAATCCGAAATAGATTGCAAAACCCCGAGAAAAAGCTACGGAATACGTAACCGCCGTCCTGACCTTAATGCGACGCCATGGAAACATGTCGAGAGAAGGACAACTACAACGTATGTATGACAACCTGAGGGTGGAATATAAATATTACATCCGTCAGAGAGATTTTAAAGACCTGACCGAACTTCTCGAGTTGGCTACCCAATTCGAAATGCTACCTCCAAGGACACACTCGCCGTCTCCCAGTCCAAACCGCCAGAAGGTACACTTTAGTGGTCTAACACCAGCTCCTGACCCACCAGCACACCGTCCCCGTGAAATCAACACCGCTAAAACCGTTCCAACACTTATCACCACCCCGTATGACCGCTCCACCGTCTGTTGGAGATGTGGAAAACCGGACACTTCAAAGAAAGGTGTAGAGAACCGTTCAAAGCTTTTTGCTCGAGATGCAGCAAAGAAGGTGTATTATCCCGAGACTGCCCCTGTCCGCGGTCGGAAAACTCCAGACGCCGGTAAAGGGACACCAGGAACTTTTTACTACCCCGGCTCTTACACCTGGAAACAAAACAACCGCCAGCGAGTGGACCACTTGGCTACAAACCGTAGCGCAGTTTACACGAAGGAAACCAGATAAAAGATTAGATCGTTCCTATGATGATAGACTCTTCCTCGAGATTAGGGTCTTTAACAAAACCATCAATGCTTTAATTGATACCGGAGCATCCCGAACATATATAGGCGAGAAAGTAAAGAATTTACTAATTAACAACCGTATATATCCGAGCACGCTAAAAGCTGCAACTGTACGTCTTGCCGACAGTTCCATGACTGAAACCCGCGGCTTGTACATTTTCCCCGCCAAGATAGGCCGGAAAACTCTCCAGTTACCGGGCTATTACATACCCCAACTGTCCACCGACATTGTGATTGGATTAGACGCGCTGGAACATCTTCAGGCCACTCTACACATACACCAGAAACAACTAGAAATTGCCGGAATACGTATCCCTTGCAAAGTTCCGTACAAGGAGGATTGAGTGGAATACATGGACCAGACGTAGACCAGCTGCCCGAGTTAAATGAATTCCTGGAAACCGAGATGAGGAAGTTCACAAAGGTAACAGGAAAAGCCAAAGATGTTATACATAAGATCACACTCATGCCCGATGCTAAACCGATCAAACAGCGATACTATCCCGCAATCCAGCAATGCAAGAACTTATCAATCAAGAGGTTGATAATATGCTCGCCGAAGACATAATAGAACCGTCACACAGCCCGTGGAGTTCTCCCGTAGTGTTGGTTAAGAAACCAACTGGTTCATATCGATTCTGCATCGACTTTCGAAAAGTTAACCAGGTCACCATCAAAGATGCATACCCGTTACCATATATTCAAGGCATCTTAGACCAGCTACGAGAAGCAAGCTATATCAGTACCCTAGACCTGAAACAAGGATACTGGCAAATTCCGCTAGAAGATGGAAGTAAATCCATCACCGCTTTTACAGTGCCCGGCCGTGGACTATACCAGTTCAAAGTTCTACTGTTTGGACTTCATTCCGCCCCTGCTACATTCCAGAGATTCTTAGATTCTATTATTGGTCCAGAACTGATTGGACGCGCTTTTGTATATCTAGATGATATCATAGTCCTGGGAAAAACATTTCAAGAACACCTGCATAACCTACGGGAAGTATTCAAGAGACTACGTGATAACGGACTTCAAATACAACCAGACAAATGCTACTTCTGTCAAACCCAACTCAAATATTTGGGACACGTCGTCACCGCAAAAGGAATTTTACCTGATCCAGAAAAATCGACGCAATCATCCAAATACCCGCTCCCCGTACCGTTAAGCAACTCCGTCAATTTTGGGACTGGCATCGTGGTACCGCAAATATGTTAGCGGCTTTGCGAAACTAAGTCAACCGCTCACCGAACTCTTGAAAAGAACACCAGATATCAGTGGACCGACACACAAAATCACGCCTTTGAAGCCATTAAACAAGCTTTAACCGCCCCCTGTATTGGCCTGTCCGGATTTTAATCAACCTTTGTATTACAAACCGACGCAAGTACCACCGGAATTGGAGCCGTGCTAACACAAGGACAAGCACCGAATGAACGAGTGATAGCGTACATCAGCAGGGCACTGAACCCCGCGGAAAGGAATTACTCGACGATTGAACAAGAGTGTTTGGCCGTAGTATGGTCCATACAAAAGTTAAAAAGTTACCTAGAAGGTTATAAATTCACCGTGTTAACCGATCATAGAGTCTCAAGTGGCTTCGCACGCTAGAGAAACCGACATCCCGTCTAGCCCGCTGGATAATGGAACTACAACAGTTCGACTTCCAGGTGGAGTACCGAAAGGGCACTTAACAATGTAGCCGACGCGCTATCTCGCTTATACGAGGACCATAACGTAAAAGCCGACCTGTCGCCATTAGAGGTGGAAGAAACCGAAGAAATAACCTGTCCGTGGTATAAATACTTGATACAACAAGTCCGAGAACACCCTGATCAACACCCACGATATAAAATAGAGGAAGGTCAACTATTTAAATCATTCCCTGATCCGACACCCGAAAAAGAGATGGGAAGCCATCCTAGTTGGAAAATTTGTATACCGCTAGAAAACGCCGAGATATCCTGGAAGAATGTCACGATGTCCCACCGCAGGACACCTAGGAATTGCGAAAACGCTATGCCGCATATACCGCAATTACTACTGGCCCACCATAAAATCCGACGTGATAAAATACGTGAAAACGTGTATAAGTTGTCAGACTTATAAAGGTAGTACGCAAAAACCGCAAGGAGAAATGTACTTTTCACGACCTGGACATCCGTGGAACAATGTAAGTACAGACCTTATCGGACCGCTGCCGCGTTCCAAGAAAGGCTATAAATTCCTATTAGTTTTTCAAGACCGGTTAACTAAGTGGGTCGAACTTAAACCGCTCCGTAACGCTACCAGTCCGCCGATTATCCAAGCGTTAAGAACAAATAATATACCGCTTTGGAACTCCCCGACACCTGATCTCCGATAACGGCCCACAGTATACCAGCAAATTATTCCGCACATTCTTGAAGGAGCATGGAATAAACCATCGTTCTACTCCACCATACTCCCCGCATGCCAACCCGGTGGAAAGAACCAATAAAGTGATCGGGACGATGATCGCACAATTTACGCGAAACAACCAGCGAGAGTGGGACGCTCACCTGCCGGAAATAGCCTTCGCTATCAATACCGTACAGCATGGATCAACTGGTTTCTCCCTGCCTTACTTAATCTCGGGAGAGAATTAGAACCACCTAGGGCATGGTCAACCCAGAAACAACCGCCGACAACAGAAGCAACCGCCGTAACCGCAGCTGATCAAGCGCAACACATGAAGTATTTAAAAGATCTACAAGAACTTGCTAGAGATTCATTAGCAAAGACCTTTGAAGTACAACGGTATCATTACAACCTGCGTCACCGAGCCTACCGCCCCCGCAAAGGAGATCTCGTATATCGTAAAACACATTACCTGTCCAGCAAAGCAAAGAATTTTCCGCGAAATTAGCGAAAAGTATGCCGGTCCTTACCTTGTGTATAAAATAAAATCGCCCGTAATTGTCGAGCTCCGAGAACCCGGTAGTAGGAAAAGCGCGGGAGAAGCGCATGTAAAAGATTTGAGAAATGCGACTGACGTCACCGATCAGACTAGACCAACGACCAATGGTAACGTTGAAAATTTAACGGCTATTAAAAACCCGCGTATTCAAAATCATATAAAAGCAAAGGAAAAACCAGAAATGCTATCTTCCACAATATGGCCCCTTCAAACCATGCATAAAACGAAAGACTCCGTTAAGGATTTCGCCATGGCAGCGCCACCGCTACCGCCACCCGGGACCGAGGACTTGGACGCAGCGTTCCTGACACGTCGCCGTACTCCAGTCCAGGAGCAAACTCCGCCGCCTACGCCCCGCACACCGTCCCCAGGACCATCCACCATGGAGAAGGAATGGTATGGTCACCGCCCCACCTGCACGCCGATGGTAGACCAAAGACCCCGGACACACCGGAACATCTACGCCGGACGGCCAGGGTCACCGAAGGAATGCAGGACCTACGGATACAGGAAATATCCGAACCGACCCACCTTATGCCGCCACCCCGGTGTACAGTAACCGCCGCCAGCGACGCAATCGCCGCCGCGTAAGCTTATCCATGCGGCGTCAGAGTCAAGGTAAAGCGGACGGATCTTCCGGAAGAAGAGGAAAGGGTGGTATGTAAAGAACCAGAGTCCTATATGTTTTAGAATAAATTAGGTGCGGACCATCCTGTATGTAAGATTTCATAAGTTTACGCGATATTGCACAACAAATAATTTATTCATCACTGCTGACGTGTATTCTAAGAAACCGTAAGTTTCTGCACGTCAGAACGATTTTAACCAATCATGTAACGGTATTCCCCGCACGGTAGCCGCGAAGCCGCCCACCGATACCCTTTATAAACTCGCGACGCGCATAATAAGAGAATGAATCGAAGTAGATTCCCGTCAAGCCGATATCCAGCAGCCGCCCCGTACCGTTCCAGAAACCAGTAGCCGCAGCCGCTCCGTTTGCTTAGCGTAAGCACCGACCTGTTGTTCACCGACGAAGAGTCCTTCGCGATCGGGCAACCTAAAGTTCAATTCTGTACTGCTATTGAGAGACACGTAAGTTGTAAAGTTATACATTCTGACAATTTACACTCAAACACTACAGACCGTAAATAATTCGGGCTGAGCTCCAGGAGTTATACAAAGCACACAAACACCTAGAGGAACGCAGGGTAGATCCCGACGTAACTCACCACTACAAAATACACCACAGATCGTAAATAATTCCGGGCTGAGCTCCAGGAGTTATACATACACCTAGAGGCATGCAGGGTAGATCCCAACGTATCTCGTCACCACCTGAGGGTGAGGGTTGTTACAGGGCTGTAAGACCTGCGACCTTTCCTAGTATATCCAGTAAAGACGGGTCATCGCCTACGTCTTCTGAGCATTACTGAAACCCGCTGAAATACATACATATCCTACACCACCTACAAACTAAAACAATAACGCCATAGCCATACACGGTGTCTTTGAATAGTAGAGGAATACCTCCATAACCTGTAGTATAAATTTGTATATAAATATAACCCTCGCAAACACCTAGTGCGAGAACGATTTGTAATAAAGTGGAGTACGTGGATTATTCGATCTTTCCGTAATCATATTAGAATCGTTTAATATTAAGTATGTTGTTCCCTTGCTTAATTATAAATATTTAAACCGAGTATAGAGATCAGTAATTAATTTAGTTATATAACCAATCTGATTGCCTACATTAAATCCGGTTATAATTAGAGAAAACCCGTCCGATACATCGCGTGTATTTCGCGTATTACTTCCAGAGTAGAACATCCTTGCTTCAGCGCTTCAGAGTTACTGGCATACAAACACGATATCGATTTTCTCAAACGAATCGAGTTCAATGCGCTGGCGCTTCGAGCAACCACTGCATCGAACAACACTCTCGCTACCGTACATACAGGACCGTATCCTAAATTTGTATCTCTTAGGTAAGGAATAGATGTAAAAAGACTATTTTTGTTCACAGAAGCGAATACGTAGACAGTGACACCAGGACCCGGACACAGAGATTCTACGATACCCATTTTGTTAATTAACAATACATATTTTAGTTTATTGTAAATATTTATTTAATATACATGTTAAAAATGCTTTACGAATTTTATTTAAGTGTACAGTGTTAAGCCCATCCGGTAATCACTACGAACCACACCCCGTTTATAAAATAAACCCGATTGAGCAAAGCCGAGGCAAAGTAAAACCGCGCTGGGTTACCAAACCAGAAGGGCGCATATTAGTAAAAGTTAAACAGAACCAAAGGGTCATTACATTTGGCACTAAAAGTAAGGGCCGCATTACATATGACACCTAAACGTGGGGCTCGAAAAACACTGAACACCTTAAATAATTTTCCGTTTACAGATTCCAAAAGGACCGCAGAAGTACCAGTAATCACATATTTTTGTTTTCCAGAGACACTAATCTGTCTGTTACAGGATGAGTATACCGAGGGACTCTGAAGATACCGACACAAGAGTGGGATGGATTTACCATCTCAAGAAGGATGAATTAGCAACAGAAGCTAGGAAATATAAATTAGAGACAGGAGGGAATGTAGATGCACTTCGTGCCAGGATAATAAAATACATACGCACCGGAGAAGGACAAGTAACCACACAAACACCAGAAAGACTAACATTAACCGCTCCGATACCGCCACCACTAGCTGGGGAACACCTAGACATTACCGGAACCAGACGCGCCGATATTTGCGATAGAATACGCAAATGGGGTGTGAAATACGACGGTATCAGCGATCCGATATCTTTCTTGGAAAGAGTAGAGGAACTACAAACCTGCTACAACATCACCGACCGTGACCTATTACTCGCCCTTCCGGAATTATTAAAGAAAGCACCCTGTTATGGTACAGAAACCATCAACAATCCTGGACGACTTGGAAAGATTTCTTGGTCAGTTTTAAAATACAATTTTACCACCGCGGCATCAATTTCAACTAGAGGAGGAAATCCGAAATAGATTGCAAAACCCCGAGAAAAAGCTACGGAATACGTAACCGCCGTCCTGACCTTAATGCGACGCCATGGAAACATGTCGAGAGAAGGACAACTACAACGTATGTATGACAACCTGAGGGTGGAATATAAATATTACATCCGTCAGAGAGATTTTAAAGACCTGACCGAACTTCTCGAGTTGGCTACCCAATTCGAAATGCTACCTCCAAGGACACACTCGCCGTCTCCCAGTCCAAACCGCCAGAAGGTACACTTTAGTGGTCTAACACCAGCTCCTGACCCACCAGCACACCGTCCCCGTGGAATCAACACCGCTAAAACCGTTCCAACACTTATCACCACCCGTATGACCGCTCCACCGTCTGTTGGAGATGTGGAAAACCGGACACTTCAAAGAAAGGTGTAGAGAACTGTTCAAAGCTTTTTGCTCGAGATGCAGCAAAGAAGGTGTATTATCCGAGACTGCCCCTGTCCGCGGTCGGAAAACCCAGACGCCGGTAAAGGGACACCAGGAACTTTTTACTACCCCGGCTCTTACACCTGGAAACAAAACAACCGCCAGCGAGTGGACCACTTGGCTACAAACCGTAGCGCAGTTTACACGAAGGAAACCAGATAAAAGATTAGATCGTTCCTATGATGATAGACTCTTCCTCGAGATTAGGGTCTTTAACAAAACCATCAATGCTTTAATTGATACCGGAGCATCCCGAACATATATAGGCGAGAAAGTAAAGAATTTACTAATTAACAACCGTATATATCCGAGCACGCTAAAAGCTGCAACTGTACGTCTTGCCGACAGTTCCATGACTGAAACCCGCGGCTTGTACATTTTCCCCGCCAAGATAGGCCGGAAAACTCTCCAGTTACCGGGCTATTACATACCCCAACTGTCCACCGACATTGTGATTGGATTAGACGCGCTGGAACATCTTCAGGCCACTCTACACATACACCAGAAACAACTAGAAATCGCCGGAATACGTATCCCCTTGCAAAGTTCCGTACAAGGAGGATTGAGTGGAATACATGGACCAGACGTAGACCAGCTGCCCGAGTTAAATGAATTCCTGGAAACCGAGATGAGGAAGTTCACAAAGGTAACAGGAAAAGCCAAAGATGTTATACATAAGATCACACTCATGCCCGATGCTAAACCGATCAAACAGCGATACTATCCCCGCAATCCAGCAATGCAAGAACTTATCAATCAAGAGGTTGATAATATGCTCGCCGAAGACATAATAGAACCGTCACACAGCCCGTGGAGTTCTCCCGTAGTGTTGGTTAAGAAACCAACTGGTGCATATCGATTCTGCATCGACTTTCGAAAAGTTAACCAGGTCACCATCAAAGATGCATACCCGTTACCATATATTCAAGGCATCTTAGACCAGCTACGAGAAGCAAGCTATATCAGTACCCTAGACCTGAAACAAGGATACTGGCAAATTCCGCTAGAAGATGGAAGTAAATCCATCACCGCTTTTACAGTGCCCGGCCGTGGACTATACCAGTTCAAAGTTCTACCGTTTGGACTTCATTCCGCCCCTGCTACATTCCAGAGATTCTTAGACTCTATTATTGGTCCAGAACTGATTGGACGCGCTTTTGTATATCTAGATGATATCATAGTCCTGGGAAAAACATTTCAAGAACACCTGCATAACCTACGGGAAGTATTCAAGAGACTACGTGATAACGGACTTCAAATACAACCAGACAAATGCTACTTCTGTCAAACCCAACTCAAATATTTGGGACACGTCGTCACCGCAAAAGGAATTTTACCTGATCCAGAAAAATCGACGCAATCATCCAAATACCCGCTCCCCGTACCGTTAAGCAACTCCGTCAATTTTGGGACTGGCATCGTGGTACCGCAAATATGTTAGCGGCTTTGCGAAACTAAGTCAACCGCTCACCGAACTCTTGAAAAGAACACCAGATATCAGTGGACCGACACACAAAATCACGCCTTTGAAGCCATTAAACAAGCTTTAACCGCCCCCCCTCCGTATTGGCCTGTCCGGATTTTAATCAACCTTTTGTATTACAAACCGACGCAAGTACCACCGGAATTGGAGCCGTGCTATCACAAGGACAAGCACCGAATGAACGAGTGATAGCGTACATCAGCAGGGCACTGAACCCCGCGGAAAGGAATTACTCGACGATTGAACAAGAGTGTTTGGCCGTAGTATGGTCCATACAAAAGTTAAAAAGTTACCTAGAAGGTTATAAATTCACCGTGTTAACCGATCATAGGAGTCTCAAGTGGCTTCGCACGCTAGAGAAACCGACATCCCGTCTAGCCCGCTGGATAATGGAACTACAACAGTTCGACTTCCAGGTGGAGTACCGAAAAGGGGCACTTAACAATGTAGCCGACGCGCTATCTCGCTTATACGAGGACCATAACGTAAAAGTCGACCTGTCGCCATTAGAGGTGGAAGAAACCGAAGAAATAACCTGTCCGTGGTATAAATACTTGATACAACAAGTCCGAGAACACCCTGATCAACACCCACGATATAAAATAGAGGAAGGTCAACTATTTAAATCATTCCCTGATCCGACACCCGAAAAAGAGATGGGAAGCCATCCTAGTTGGAAAATTTGTATACCGCTAGAAAAACGCCGAGATATCCTGGAAGAATGTCACGATGTCCCGACCGCAGGACACCTAGGAATTGCGAAAACGCTATGCCGCATATACCGCAATTACTACTGGCCCACCATAAAATCCGACGTGATAAAATACGTGAAAACGTGTATAAGTTGTCAGACTTATAAAGGTAGTACGCAAAAACCGCAAGGAGAAATGTACTTTTCACGACCTGGACATCCGTGGAACAATGATACAGACCTTATCGGACCGCTGCCGCGTTCCAAGAAAGGCTATAAATTCCTATTAGTTTTTCAAGACCGGTTAACCAAGTGGGTCGAACTTAAACCGCTCCGTAACGCTACCAGTCCGCCGATTATCCAAGCGTTAAGGAACAAATAATATACCGCTTTGGAACTCCCCGACACCTGATCTCCGATAACGGCCCACAGTATACCAGCAAATTATTCCGCACATTCTTGAAGGAGCATGGAATAAACCATCGTTCTACTCCACCATACTCCCGCATGCCAACCCGGTGGAAAGAACCAATAAAGTGATCGGGACGATGATCGCACAATTTACGCGAAACAACCAGCGAGAGGGACGCTCACCTGCCGGAAATAGCCTTCGCTATCAATACCGTACAGCATGGATCAACTGGTTTCTCCCCTGCCTTACTTAATCTCGGGAGAATTAGAACCACCTAGGGCATGGTCAACCCAGAAACAACCGCCGACAACAGAAGCAACCGCCGTAACCGCAGCTGATCAAGCGCAACACATGAAGTATTTAAAAGATCTACAAGAACTTGCTAGAGATTCATTAGCAAAGACCTTTGAAGTACAACGGTATCATTACAACCTGCGTCACCGAGCCTACCGCCCCCGCAAAGGAGATCTCGTATATCGTAAAACACATTACCTGTCCAGCAAAGCAAAAGAATTTTCCGCGAAATTAGCGAAAAGTATGCCGGTCCTTACCTTGTGTATAAAATAAAATCGCCCGTAATTGTCGAGCTCCGAGAACCCGGTAGTAGGAAAAGCGCGGGAGAAGCACATGTAAAAGATTTGAGAAATGCGACTGACGTCACCGATCAGACTAGACCAACGACCAATGGTAACGTTGAAAATTTAACGGCTATGAAAACCCGCGTATTCAAAAATCATATAAAAGCAAAGGAAAAACCAGAAATGCTATCTTCCACAATATGGCCCCTTCAAACCATGCATAAAACGAAAGACTCCGTTAAGGATTTCGCCATGGCAGCGCCACCGCTACCGCCACCCGGGACCGAGGACTTGGACGCAGCGTTCCTGACACGTCGCCGTACTCCAGTCCAGGAGCAAACTCCGCCGCCTACGCCCCGCACACCGTCCCCAGGACCATCCACCATGGAGAAGGAATGGTATGGGTCACCGCCCCACCTGCACGCCGATGGTAGACCAAAGACCCCGGACACACCGGAACATCTACGCCGGACGGCCAGGGTCACCGAAGGAATGCAGGACCTACGGATACAGGAAATATCCGAACCGACCCACCTTATGCCGCCACCCCGGTGTACAGTAACCGCCGCCAGCGACGCAATCGCCGCCGCGTAAGCGTTATCCAGGCCGACGGCGTCAGAGTCAAGGTAAAGCGGACGGATCTTCCGGAAGAAGAGGAAAGGGTGGTATGTAAAGAACCAGAGTCCTATATGTTTTAGAATAAATTAGGTGCGGACCATCCTGTATGTAAGATTTCATAAGTTTACGCGATATTGCACAACAAATAATTTATTCATCACTGCTGACGTGTATTACTAAGAAACCGTAAGTTTCTGCACGTCAGAACGATTTTAACCAATCATGTAACGGTATTCCCCGCACGGTAGCCGCGAAGCCGCCCACCGATACCCCTTTATAAACTCGCGACGCGCATAATAAGAGAATGAATCGAAGTAGATTCCCGTCAAGCCGATATCCAGCAGCCGCCCCCGTACCGTTCCAGAAACCAGTAGCCGCAGCCGCTCCGTTTGCTTAGCGTAAGCACCGACCTGTTGTTCACCGACGAAGAGTCCTTCGCGATCGGGAAACCTAAAGTTCAATTCTGTACTGCTATTGAGAGACACGTAAGTTGTAAAGTTATACATTCTGACAATTTACACTCAATACACTACAGACCGTAAATAATTTCGGGCTGAGCTCCAGGAGTTATACAAAGCACACAAACACCTAGAGGAACGCAGGGTAGATCCCGACGTAACTCACCACTACAAAATACACCACAGATCGTAAATACCGGGCTGAGCTCCAGGAGTTATACACATACACCTAGAGGCATGCAGGGTAGATCCCAACGTATCTCGTCACCACCTGAGGGTAGAGGGTTGTTACAGGGCTGTACAGACCTGCGACCTTTCCTAGTATATCCAGTAAAGACGGGTCATCGCCTACGTCTTCTGAGCATTACTGAAACCCGCTAGAAATACATACTATCCTACACCACCTACAAACTAAAACAATAACGCCATAGCCATACACGGTGTCTTTGAATAGTAGAGGAATACCTCCATAACCTGTAGTATAAATTTGTATATAAATATAACCCTCGCAAACACCTAGTGCGAGAACGATTGTACATAAAGTGGAGTACGTGGATTATTCGATCTTTCCGTAATCATATTAGAATCGTTTAATATTAAGTATGTTGTTCCCTTGTTAATTATAAATATTTAAACCGAGTATAGAGATCAGTAATTAATTTAGTTATATAACCAATCTGATTGCCTACATTAATCCGGTTATAATTAGAGAAAAACCCGTCCCGATACATCGCGTGTATTTCGCGTATATTACTTCCAGAGAGTAGAACATCCTTGCTTCAGCGCTTCAGAGTTACTGGCATACAAACACGATATCGATTTTCTCAAACGAATCGAGTTCAATGCGCTGGCGCTTCGAGCAACCACTGCATCGAACAACACTCGCTACCGTACATACAGGACCGTATCCTAAATTTGTATCTCTTAGGTAAGGAATAGATGTAAAAGACTATTTTTGTTCACAGAAGCGAATACGTAGACATTGACACCAGGACCCGGACACAGAGATTCTACGATACCCATTTTGTTAATTAACAATACATATTTTAGTTTATTGTAAATATTTATTTAATATACATGTTGAAAATGCTTTACGAATTTTATTTAAGTGTACAGTGTTAAGCCCATCCGGTAATCACTACGAACCACACCCCGTTTATAAAATAAACCCGATTGAGCAAAGCCGAGGCAAAGTAAAACCGCGCTGGGTTACCAAACCAGAAGGGCGCATATTAGTAAAAGTTAAACAGAACCAAAGGGTCATTACATTTGGCACTAAAAGTAAGGGCCGCATTATACTGTTTCTGTGTGTGTCACTCATTGTCTATTTTATTTTTGTTAGCGAGTTACTGCTTTTGTCTCTTCGCGTAGATATAAATTAAATATGTGAAGTATAGGCTGGGTCATTTACAAGAGGACGTAGGATCTAAACTACACACAATCGGAGATTTATTAACATTTAATTTATAGAGTGGTAATTGTATAATAATCGGAAGTAGTTAATGCTTATTGGCGCATTCAGTTTACGCAGAGAATCATGAACTGCTACCTTAAATTTTCCCATATCATAAGTGAGAGGAAAACAGGAACTAGGGAGATCATTCCAGAGTTTAGAAGCCGTGAAGAAAAATGTGGATTGTGCCCATGTGGCACAAGTGGAGATTTGCACTGCATACTCATGATGTGAATTAGCGAACCGAGTGTTTCTCGCAAAGATAGCCCGAGATGGTATCAAAGAATATATTCAGCAGCACCATAGCCGTTTTAATAACGATAATACAAAGAAAGAACTGAAACCATCCTTCTATGCTCAAGGGGTGTGAGACGTTAAGGACGGGTCATTTATAAGCCTAATCGCTCTCTTTTGAATACGATCAACGATATCGAGAGCGTATTGGGGAGCACTAACTCAGAGGTGAGAATTATATTCCAGATGAGGCCGAATTTGGGCCTTATACAGCAGAGGGAGTTGTCGAGAGGTAAAGTACTGCTTAGATCTGTACAAACAGCCTATTTTACGAGCAGCTGTTTTGGTAGCTGATAAAAGATGGTCAACCCATGAGAGATTTGAAGATACAGTCAGACCCAACAGAGTAATAGTGTGTGAAAACTTAAGAACTGAGCCATTCATACTTACAACAGGAAATGATCGATCTTTTTTGGAGGACACAAGGCAACACTGAGTTTTGTTAGCATTAAAATTAACTAGATTATTGCTTCCCCATTCGAGAATACGTTGAATGTCTTTGTTGATTGAATTTTCCATTTCAGCGTTAATTTCTTGATTTGACATAGAAGGTAGACTGAGATGAACTACAGTGAAGAGTGCTGTCGTCAGCAAAGCAATGGATGGGGTTAGTTGTTGAAGAAATAAGGTCATTTGTGTACAACAGAAACAGTGTAGGCGCTGTAACAGATCCCTGTGGTACGCCCGCGTTAATGCTAACTTCTTTCGAAAAAAAGGCATCAACTACGACACGTATTCGTCTTTTATCAAGGAAACTAGAAACCCAGTTGATGAGCGTATCATTTAACCCAAACGAGGCGAGTTTGGCAAGTAAACACTTATGCCAAACTTGGTCAAATGCCTTTGAGATATCTAAAGCGACTACAACTGTTTCACCGGACTGCTCTACTGTATTGTTCCAAACTTGGGTCACATATGAAAGAAGATCACCTTTTGAACGACTTTGCCTAAACCCATATTGGTGGTCACTAAGGAGTTTGTTAGTTTCAAGGAACGTGAGCAGTTGCTGATTGATGACTTTTTCCATGATTTTAGACAAAATGGAAGTGATGGAAATTGGTCGGTAGTTTGAGCGATCAGTCTTATCGCCTTTTTTGGGAATAGCTTGAACATTTGCTAACTTCCATGATGAAGGGAATTCCCCAAAAGGCATACAGATCGTATGGAGCTTAGATAGGACTGGTACGAGTTCGGGGGAACATTTCTTAAAGACAATAGCTGAGATACCGTCTGGGCCAGTCGCCTTATTGAGATCAAGCCTACTGATGATCGATTCCAAGAGCTGTGAATTGGTTTTATAGCGTATGAAGAAGAGTTGACTAGAGGCACATCTTTTCGTGGGTATAGAACGACAATTTGACGTTATTGGATGTTGTAGTTAAATAGTAATAATAATAAATACAATGATGTCTAGAGGCGGATAGTTAAAACGGTGTCATTATAAAAAGTCTATGGGTTAATTATACTTTGAACAAAATTATAATTAAAATAATTGGGTCAGTAATTAGATCTGACATTCAAATAAGTTCTACTAGACAGTGATAACCTTAAAAAGAATGACTTATTTGACTGGGTATGTATTCATAAATTTAAGCAGTATGGTCATCCGCAATGAAGTGGGGTTAGAGCGACTGTTGAACGGTGTTGGATGGGTTTCAAATTACAGCACTATAATTTTTTTTATTGATTTATAATTAACCAATTACCCCTACATTGCATAATAGTCAAATAATCCAGTCTACATGAACAAGAGCTAATTTCAGACCTAACTCCATTTACAGAAGGCTTCCCGACTTCAGCATATTCCTATAAAATCACAAGACGTGCTACCTAGTACACCGAGGTAGTTGGGCGTCTTGTAAAACAATCTACTTAGCATTCGGGAGGTAATCGGTTCGATACCAGTTACCTACTTTGCATGAGGTTCTTTCAGGGGGTTTTACTCGTACACATATAGCGGCATAATCACTGCGTATATGGACGTTATATGTAGCTAGTTAGGCGAATTCTGGGGTAGTATTTTCCCCCTAAAAACTCTAACTCTATTCGTTTCCATCCTATCCTGAAAACACCCAACGTTAATACCACCATGTATTCATAGGTAATGTATACATGTATGTTGGGAATCCGTCGCTGTAGGTGAAGGAGCGTGGAAAGCTCGAGTAGCATGCCCTCCCCTTTGGAAGGTAATGAAACACGGTGATTTCTTTTTTCTTACCGAGTGCGAAATCTTTTATCATATTTTCTTGTACATTCTCTCCAACTATTGCTAAAATTCGCCTTCACCTGCATGTAAGATTTTTGCTAGAGAACGTTACGACGGAAGTTTAATTCCCAGAGTCGTTATCTACTTACACCTCGGGAGGGAAAGGTTGTTTGCCTAAATTCTGCTGTCCCCACTATGTCCACCATGTAGCGCAACAGAGCAGATTTCCCAAGTTTACTTGCGCATGCTACATAAAAATGGCACATAAAACTCTTACACTGCGCCCAAGGCGCGTTAGAAGCGCAGTCGTATGGACAGCGATCGATTAGGTCAGAATTCGATAATTATTTCCTATCATAAATGTCCAGCCCCTCGAAATTACCTAAATAAAAGTTAATATTAAAATTATTTCAAGTACCGTAATTGCCCGTTTCGTAATTCGATTCTTTTTCGTCCTGAACCCGAGCTTTCTTAATACCGCAATACGCAATGTTCTAAAGATTAAATTCAAGAAATAGTTTGTAAATATTTTTAATACCAGAGTACATAAAACGTTTAGCTTTATCCAGATTTTCTGTGTGACAGTATAATTTATTCACGTAAACTATTCTTTCCCGAAGATCTAACACCATGTGCACTCTTTCTGTGATAAGAGATGCCCCCTTAACATTTCATAATTTCCTATAAACACCACTAGGCTTGCGACAACCAAAGCAATCTCAAACAATGCTTATTTTCTGTAAAAATATTTCCGTGTAAAGCATTAAATACGAGAGCACCCACAATATCTATTTCAAACATTAAATTCTACTAGGAAAGAAAGTAAATTCAGGTCCCACCATCACCCGATTCACCAACGAATCATTTGCAAGGTCTCCCGCTCACTCTTACTTGCGGACAGAAGGTAAAAAGAACGAGAAGTCCCTCTAATTTAATTTCAGTTAATTACTATAATCTGATTTGAACATTATCGTGTGATTTAAATAAGATCGGTTAGGAATATTACCGAAACACGTTAAAATTCCGTTAAATAATTTAGGCATAAAACTGCTAAAACACAAGCATTCGTCAAAAACTTAAAACATCGATTTTGCAAAACTGGCCTACCCTGACATCCAGTTAGAGACCGACGACCTGTATATCCCCATCTACTTTAACATGTTTGAACGAACAATAAAACGTTGTGCATTTTTTATAAGCCAGTATTTTCTGATTTTCATTTTAACGTATTTTTAATTCGGTTTTTTTCACGTGTGAATGAATTTATTTTACCTGTACCCTTAACCTTATTTTTTTTATTTACCATAAGGAAACCAGAGCGGACGGACCGAGTGTGTTAGGATGAAACCGGCTGGAGTTTCCGTGTCGAGGAGCGGTTTATTTTATGTGATGATAGAATAATATGCGTATAAAACCATTTTCTGTTTATTCGTCAGTGTGAAACCCCACGTAGCAAACAATCAGCCCTACTAACAGAACTCACGTCCAACCTTCGATTCCAAGCTAAATTCAAGGTAAAGTATATTAAAAGTGATTAGGGGCTTACAACACCACACGAATTTCTATATTGCTAGTAAAGCAGATTTTGCTTTCTTTTAACGTATATCGATCTTTATCTCGTCGAACCACAGCGTTATTTTGAAGACCATTGAGTACAAAAAGCACATTTAACTTATGAAATGACCTTTGAACTTTATCAGCATATTTACTAAACACTCTGTGAAACGTTTGCGTTGCATTAGAGATTCATTTAAAGTGGAACATAAATGGGGATCAAATAAACAAATATATGCAATATTAAAAACAGAAATACGGACGTAAATAGAATCACATGTCTGGCAACGATGAATTGGAAACTACATACACCATGCCGAATAGGAAACAAAAAAAGAAACGTGTGTAGCAAACAAATGCTATCGATGTAATCTTGATTAGCCTATATTTGGTGTAATTATTGAATTATTGCACAGAACGTAATATTATTCATGAGAAAATAATCTAGCATTTTTTGTTGTTTAAATATGTAGAAAAGTGTTGTGCACGAAAAATGGGCCGTAACTTGCAATATACCTAACGGGAACTTTATCGTAAACATTACTTATTCATACGTATTCAGTATGATATTACATAGATTCTGTTTACGCCTGTAAATTTCGAGGCTTTTCGCTGTCGACGGGGCTTTTAAATAAATCCTGTATTTTCGCAGTCTTGTATATAATCCACTCCTTTCTTCACCGCAATGTCAGCAGTACAGCTCAAGATAATGTAATGCGTTTTATTTTATTACAACCTTCTAAATTATAATGAGATAAACTAATATACTCACTTAAGGATAAAAAAGGTATCTGTTGTTATTTCATAAATTTAATAAAGGATTGAAGATGCTACCAAATGGAAAAACTTGTCACAAATATTGTTTAAGATCAATAAATAAATAAATAAATAAAATAAACAAAAGCTGCTAAGGGCGAACTTGTACGGCAATCAAAAATCATGATTGTAATTTCCCACAGGTAGACTGAATCAAATGTCGAATGTCGCATCAGCGTCAACCGCAGGCGTCTCCCCACTATCCTTCTTTCTTGTGGTATACACTCGACTCTGAGCGTCGCGACGGCACATGGTACACGGATTCCGTGACGGAATGGTCTTTCGTATCGTGAAATGAAAGCGCGCGCCGATTTACGTTCGTCGAACTAAAATTATTTACAGTGATTGTTACAATTTGTTTTATGTAAGTAATTTTTGGTAATTATATTAATCAGGAATTACAAAACAAAGTGTTTTAAGTAATTTGGAGTAATTGAAAATTAATGAATGATCAGTGTGAAACTTAGTCCGAAAATAATACAAATGTAAATGTCGTAATTAAGATTTCATGCAAGACGGCAATATTCTTGTTTACTGCAAAAAATTATATTCGTACTCTATTAAATCCGAATTAGAAGTTTGTGAAATTTGGAAAATTTAATTAAAATTACAGAAGCGTGCTGTGATACGTAAATTATTTTTTTTGCATTCCATGAAATTGATACGAAAGCAATAAGCAACACTAGCGTCATTTGTAAACATTTGATTTTTCAAACGGTCCTTGTTAATGAAACTGTTTAGTAAGTTTTATATTCTGACTTTTAAACCTCCATAACAGTAAAATACGTCCTAAAATAATTGAAAATTAAGACCATTCACACTGTGCCTTATAAAGTTGTAGGAAAGACATGAACGAATCCAGGGATGTTTTCATTGGATTCCGGAAAATTTGTACGCTTAAACTAAACCATAAATAGATCGTGACCCAGGAACTGAACTGCATATTTGCCGCAGTTACTGCGTTTCGGGCAGGAAATGAAGCTTTCAATGTTGTGAATTTAGTTATTGTGTATGAACGTATAGTGATTGGTATTGTATTATTCAACGGAAAACTGAATAAAAAATGGATAAATCTAGGTTATATTTATTTAAGCGAAAATTCATTATTGTGTTCGTATGTGTATATTGAATTGTTTTCGTATATATAAGAAAAGCTATTATAAGTTCGTTTACATTTAGATTCATTTTAAATTATGCTTCTAATTTGAATTAAATTTAATCGACATTATGTACCAAAGCTTTCTATATTTTAAATGTTGGAGCAGGTAATATTCCACCTGGCTTTTATAGCTTATACCACATCATAACTATTTTTTACTAAGTATTTCAGTATAGTAAAAAATATGTGATTTTATGTATTTCTATAAAAATGTGGCTAACAAAAAGTCGGTTGACAAACTTTTCGCCTTTTATTATAAATACATTTAAATTGCACGTTTAGTCAATTCCAAATAAACTATAATTACTCCACCAATGGTACTGATTGGACTGATTATAAAAACGAAACCTTTTATTGTAAAACAAAATAAAGCTTTAATAAATAAATTTTTATTACATTATTGCGTACAGCATTTATGTATAAATAATTTTTACTGAAGAGGGCAGCCTCTTTTGCCATAGAAACGTTTAAAAAAAATTTGAAATGCGCGACAACCTAAATACTAAGTAAATGATAAATGTTTTGTAATTCTTAAAACACAAGCAGATTTTTAAATGTAAGCCTATTTTTGTCTGCATTTTTTGCTTTGTCTAATGTCATGTATTTTCATTTTCTCACTCTATGATAGTTTATTGCTAAATTTGTATCATCAAAGAAATTCCGCACAAGTTGTAATTGGCTGCCTTAACACAAGATATAAAATAAAAGTATATTCCCAAGGGATTTAATTCCGTATTACCAAGTATTGCTATCTATATAAAACGAAGAGACTGCATATGCTGTTAGCTATAGTGTATGTTTAAAATCACTATAGTAAGTTATCGAAATTAATGTGAATGCATTTCGGTGTTCTCATGCAGCGTAGCGTAGATTTTATAATCCCTCAGAGAGTAAAAGCTGTTCTAGTCTCTTGCGTGATTACTGTGACTGGAATAGCTGCTTTATTTTCTTATTGCAATTACTGTTGTATATTCGGAAATCTGTTACAAAGTTATTTGCAGTGAATAAATAGATTATTTTCAAATACTAATGTCTATGTATTTCATACCATAAAAGATGTCCAAGATAATATCTTTAAAACAGTTGGGTCTAGTTCCTCGCTTAACGTTTTTAATCCACTTCTGCATCCTGCATCATTTGATTTCACTGAATTTAAATATTATGGAAAGTTTGTTCTAAATAAATATAAATCATCATCTGTACCGCAACTTTTAGTTTTACCACTTTAGTGTTGCAAGACATAAATATACTACTTTACAATAGCGATTTATACAATTTTAAATCCTTATTGTCTGCTTCAAGGTACGTTATATTAATTATTAAGATTATGCACTATCTAATGGTTGTTTTGTTTACAAAAACGAAAAATAAATAAATAAAACAATGTAATTAAAAATTATTATTAATTTTATTAAATACATAAATAAAAAGTTTACCTCGCGTAGGATTTGAACCTACGACCTGTACTTTGCATAACATTAACACAAAATTTACATCGATTGGGGCTTGAATTTCGATGGCGCAGTTGGTTAGCGCGGTACTCTAGCAAAGTACGGGTCGTAGGTTCAAATCCTAGGCGAGGTAAACTTTTTATTTATGCATTTAATAAAATTAATAATAGTTTTTAATTACAATATTTACTTTTGAACTTATTCGTTCATAACAAAACTTATAACAAAATAAAACTATGAATTTATAGTGACAACTCTGTATAATGAAAAACTATAGTGGGTTGAGAAAATATGTCAAGACGTGTTAAAACATTATAGGTATATTTAGTCTTTACTTCAAGGAAAAATGGTATAATTCTAAACTAAACTTTAGAAAGCATATACTAGCATCCGCCATGGTTAAAACGTGTTGATGGCAGGCAAGTTGTTATAGTGATTGTTGGTCAAGAAGTTGTACTCGTTTGCGTTTAACGAACATACAGATAAAGATGAGTTAAAAACGGTTAAAAAGAAGAGAGCAAAAATAGCCATTTTACAAGAGGACTCAAACAGAGAGAGCCGTTGGACCCGTTTCTTTTGGATTTAGAAGTCACTATAACGAATTGTGAAGATGAAATACCACGGGATAAAATAATAATAATAATAATAGTTTATTTCCCATGTTGTGGAAACGAAGTTACCGCAAGTAAGATAATGTCAGAAGAGGAAAAAATAATTACATTACATCAGAGATTGTACAAAATTCATTAAGTGTTTATGGATTTATTGACAGTAAAAGTGTTATTACTGTCGTTTTTAAATATAGTTATATTTTGTGATTGCTTTATATTGTCGTTTAAAGTGTTAAATAATTTATATCCTAGATAATAAAACATTCTCTAATAAAAACTAGTATGGTGCTTATCAGGTTTGAATGCATTCTTATATCTCGTATTATGCGAATGGAAGTCTAAATTCCTGGAGAACATACTTTTATGTTCAAAAACAGAAAGCACCACGACACGAATCACGATACTTTAGTTTAGCCAAAATTCTTAATGCATACTTTTGCAAGATTAAAACCCGTTTTACATTACTTCTTTTGCCCCAATTTAATGTGCCATATCTCAAATGACTACGAAAATTTGCGTAATGCAGATGTAGAAGTATAGGCTGACTGCAATGGCTAGACAGAAATTTTAGTGCATAGCATGATCTGCGTAATTTCTTACATACAACAATTTTACAGAATGTACTACATCTAAGTTATAGTTATTCTCAATTAAGGAACGTGTTGGAAGTCTGTCTAATATATTGCAGTGGAATGCTACGGTTTTAGTTACATTAAATGCTACTTTATTTAATTTTGCCCAATGCAAAACCTTAGCATACGCTGTGTATAGATTTTTTTAGTTTCGCTGAAATTGCTTCCTGTAATTAAAATATTTGTATCATCCGCATAAGAAGTGTTGTGAACATTTTTATCACTTACATACCGTAACAGGTCATTACAATCAATTATGCACAGTAAAGGGCCTAATATGGACCCTTGTGGTGTACCTTGAGTAATTAGGCATGAGTTGCCATACGCATTTCTTAGTTTCACGATTTGAAAACGCTCATGGAAGTAGGATGTGAATAACTGAAAAGCAATACCTCTAATGCCATATCTATTTAGTTTGAAGAGCAGTCTTGCGTGAATCCGACCAAGCGCAAATTTTTACTGTCTAATGAATCGACAATTAGCTGTTGATATGCACACAGCGCGGTTTGTGTGCCTTTACCACTTATAAAGCCGTGTTGATCAGAAGATATTAAATTATTTCGCACGACAAAACTGGAAAGTGGGTCATATATAATTGTTTCATAAATTTTAAAAAAACGTTGAAAGCAAACTAATAGCCCTATAGTTCGAAACATCATTTGGATCACCCTTTTTGAATAGCGGTTCTATGAGAGCAACTTTTAATTTAGAAGGAAAGCTCTGGTACTAAGCGATAAATTGATAACATAAGACAATAGTTTACAAATAAAATACTTCATTTGTTTTAGGAGGTGACTAGAAATATTGTCCAATCCGTGAGATTTTGATGTTTTTAATTTATTAATGTATGTTATGACATTATTTTCGCATGTAGGAGATAGAAGAAAAGAACGATTGTTAGAAAGTGTATGTTTTTCTTGAAAATCAGAATTACTCAGATGTGTCTGTTTGCTTTGGTAAAAAATGAATTAAAAGTAGTAGCTATGTCAAAGTCTTCCTGTGTGATACCATTTCTTTCCAATTGTTGTTTTGATTTACCCTTCAACGGGTTTATGATTTTCGTTTTGTTTGCAGAGTTATAAACTGCTTTATCGTGATATTCTTTAGCTGTTCGTGATAATTCGTGTTTACATCGTAAATTTAACTTGTCACTAAGAGATTTGAAGATAGGAAATTTTTTGACTAACTCGTTGTAAGTATTGACTTCATTTTTCAATGTTATTAACGACTTAGACAATCATTTAAGAGTGTTAACCTTGTTACATTTTAAATACGTGTTATTAGGGAAACATGTGTCAAAGTACGATGTTACTAAAACTTTCGAAGACAGTTTCCGCGCAAATCTGAGTAAAAACACTTCATCCTTTAACAAACAACAAAACCTATTAATATTGTTGGAACTAAAATGTCTTCGACGCACGTGGCCTTTTTTGTTTTTCATCTTTTTCCTGTTAACAACATTTAACTTTAAAAATTGGGAGAAATCATACGAAAGGTGAAGATCAATATTCAGCACACTATAGTTACTTGTATGTGCACTAATAAAGAAGTCAATACATGAACGCACAGTTGCAGTTACTCTTGTGTTTTTATAGTTGCTTGCAGTCCCTGAAATGATAAGAAGTCAGTAAATAGCGCTTGTTCTGTAGAATGTGTTAGATCGATATTAAAATGGCCTTCAATTACTAATTTCTTACTTGTTTGTAAAGGTTTTTCTAACATACCATCAACGTTACTTAAAAATGTATCAAAACTTGAATTAGGCGATCGATATTCAACAATAATAGTGTTAAGAGAGCAGATTTCAATAGCACAGCATTCAAAAATTGCATCAAGTTGGAATTCAGAAAGAGCACAGCTTTTTGTATGGTTTTTGTATGTATTATTTATATAAATTGCAGTACCACCCTGATTTGAGGATAAACGACAATACGACGATGCTAAGCTATAATTACAGAAGTTTAACAGTTTTAATGTTTGATCATTTTGCCAATATTCAGTTATTAAAACAACATCACTTTTACACAGACTTAACATTACTTCAAAATTTAATATTTTATTTTCAACTGACCTAACGTTTTGATGTTGAATGATTACACTGTTTAATTTATTTACGAAAAAAGTTGCTTTATTCCTGAGTAAAATTTTCGAAAGTTTCATTGTTACAAGATTCATTCAACATCAAAATAGACGCAGTATCAAACCTTATTTTCTCATAATTTGAATCTAAAGTATTCACTTTCTTACAAAATTTAGTACACGTAGACATTAACTTCAGCAGGTATTTATTATAACGGTTAAATTGGATTTATTAATAAAGTCTGCCTTACTGAGATTTTGTTTGTGTTTATTTGATTTACAGAATTCATTATTTCTTTTGACATTTTTCTAGAAGCTGCTTACCGGAAAATCGAAGGGGAAGTTCATCACTAGTAAAATTATGACTACTAATAAAATTTTTAATATCCAGGTACATTTATACATAAGCATTTCCTTTAACAACTTTTTGAAAAACAGCATTTAAATCACTATCCTTCATAGGAACCCTTTTTAAGACATTGTTTGTCCCTCTTTACATAGTTTACATTTTCAAACAATGCGTTTGGCTTACATATACTAGAAACCTCTTTGGTGTCAGATAGTTGTTCAGTTATCTCACTTCCCATATTCCGAAACTTACTGTCACCTAATAAGAGCACCTTTCTCCTCTTTTTGACACCAACCTTTACTTTTATGGACATTTTTCCCTTTTCCTTCCATAAATCCTTATTTAAACCCCCTATATTATTTTCGGCCGAGATAGTAATTTTGGAAGTTAAATTTTTACTAGCACAAACTTTATTTGTGTCAACTTCATCTTTAAGTTCTTCTAACAGTCTCCGCGATCTCTTAAGTTGTGTACGCGTTTTGGAAAAACACATGCCCTCCTCCAATTTTTAAATATTGTTTATCGAACTCAAGTAGTTTTGTTTCTTTGGTTTATTTAGTTGTTTGCTGAAACTAATATTAGAACTATTATGTGCATTAATTTTTATTGAAACCTTATTATTCATCTAATCTTACGATTAATTCTGATAGTGCTATCGGCAAATGATTGGGAATCAACAGATATGGTTATAAAGAAAAAGTAAAATTAAATTATCAGAGAATTTAGAATTTCTGTAATTACTAGAAAGCACACAATGTAAATTCACGGTATAAGTGGTCAACGGCACTAAAGAAGAAAAAATCAGGAAGTTAAGATAAATTCAAGAGCAAGCGCACGATTTAAACTGGAAATAAAGATGAACCAGTTGGAATTGAAAATTGTATAGAGTATGTAAATAATAAAACTACCTAAATGTTGGCAAAATGTAGATAGATTACGCCTCATATTGTTGTCAATATGGGATAGACCCCAAGGTTCATATTAAGTATCGCCCTGACGCGTACAAGTTTCACGCAGCGCTTTGGCTCCGTGTATCTGCCGATATTGACCCGTTGTAACGATCGCTAGTACACGGTTTATAGTAGAGATTATAGCACGAGTCCCTTTTCGCGTATTTTGCTTCGGACCCCACCAGACTAAATCAGCACAACATTTTTAATAATCCACGGTAAGTTTTCTTTTTCATTATATACTTATGCATGCATGTATCCTTATAGCCTGTTATAGTGGAAAATAATATTTGTTTATATATTGCTCATACATTTATGGTTTATTTTTTATATTATTGGATTCTTTTATTGTACCTTCTTTTATTGTTAGTTATGTGGCAAAATACTTTATTTTCAGATACAAGATGGGAGATTTTGTGAGAGAGCAGGCTAGATTGCTAGCCCTTTATGAAGAGGTGCAAACAGACATAAGCTCAGGTTCAGAACATGGGGAAGACTCCGAAATAGAGGGCATGGAGGCAGACAACTGAAACTTTGACGAAGAAGAAAATCTAGTTCAACAGCGAAAAAGAAGAGGCTGCTATTTCTGAAATCCCCCTTGGAGTGCTGGATAAATACAAAGTAAAAAATACAGCTATTGAAGAACTCTGTGCTTTCTTTGGTCTGCTATATCTGGCAGGATTCTATCGCTCCGGCAGACAAAATTTAGACGATCTTTGGGCTTCAGATGACACTGTTGTTAAGTTCAGAAAGACAATGCCTTCATATAGATTCAGGTTTTTATTGGCAGCTCTAGGGTTTGATGAATCAAAAACTCGACATGAGCGTCAAAAAATTGATAAGCTTGCCGCCATCACAACCATATTTGACCAATTCACATCCCAATGTAAAGCAGTCTATTCTCCCAGTGAACACTTGACAATCGACGAACAACTTCAATCGGTTCGTGGCCGATGCTCATTCCGTCAGTACATTCCAACTAAGCCCTCTAAGTATGGAATGAAAATATTTGCTCTAGTGGATGCAAGATGTTTTTATGCCGTAAATATGGAGGTTTACGTCGGAAGACAACCCGAAGGACCTTTCAAGCAGTCCAATAGTGGTGAAGAAATCGTCATACGCCTTATTAAACCAATATCTAAAACTGGGCGCAATATAACATTTGATAATTGGTTCACTGGCTACCCACTGACGACTCGATTACTTTCTGAACACCGTCTTACTTGCATTGAAACTGTAAAGAAGAACAAAAGGGAGTTGCCCCCACGTCTCCTCTCTACAGCTGACAGAAAATGGCCCTCAACCATGTTTGGTTTCCAGAAAAATATCACACTTGTGTGTTACAAGTCAAAAAAAAAAACAAAAATGTATTCCTTTTCTCTCTACACCATGATGATGCAATAGATCGCAAAACAAATGAAAATGAAAAACCAGAAATAGTGACATTTTACAATTTGACTAAAGGGGGCGTCGATACAATGGACAAACTTTCAGCGACCTATGACGTTTCAAGAAATAGTCGCAGGTGGCCACTCACCGTTTTTCTTTTTTAATTTTGAATACAGCTGCTATTAATGCTGATGTTGTGTTCCGTAATAATACCGATAACTATGCCATGCCCAGACGTGATTTTTTGAAGACACTAGGTCATCAATTGGTGGAGAATCAACAAACTCAAAGACAAAGCAATGTATGAGTTCCACGAAAACTCCGGAATCCAGTAGCTGGACTATCACGATCAAACACTGGCGACGAACGTTCTCCACCAAAAAAACGAAGGTGTGAAGTCTATCCGCGATCTTCAGATCGCAAATCCAATTCTTTTTGCAAAAAGTGTGAAAAAACTCTGCCTGCCACATGCAACACTTTTTTGTGAAGAATGCATCGATGATACTGTAAAAACAGACTAGTTTCACATCCGTAATAAACTACTTTCCACACTTGGGTTGTTTTTTTTTTCTGTATAAAAAGTATTTTAGCCTTGAAAAATAGTATTTTAAAATAAAAACTCCACCCAATTCACTATGGGGTCTTCTCGACCCCACCAGACTAATACCGCGAGTTTGGCCCACCAGAGTAACGGAAGGTTAAGAAGAGTACTTAAAGAAGCGCGTAAAAATAGTACTATATTTGCTAAAAATAAATTTTAACATCGTACAAGCGTGATAAATTACCTAAGTTAGACATTTGAAATTTGACCAGATATTGAACATACCAGATATCAGTAAGCCATTAAGGAAGCTATTAAAAATATTGACGAGTTTTTTGGGGATAAAATCCAGTTGTAGGTTCATGCTTCTCACTTGCACAACAAATTTTTGCTAAAGAAGAGGCACAACATTCACAATTAATAATGATCGTAATCCAGTATCTGAAAAAAATTTAGAATTATGCTATTTATAATAAATGCTAGATATTGCTGATTCAGGAATATATTGCATTTAAATTGATTGGTGCAATTTGTACGTAACTGGTATATGTTTTTCCATTTTAAAATCACAAGGCGATCCTTAAAAGTAAGCTTTACGCAAAGTTTTATTGTAAAGAAAAATGGATATATCAGGGTCACTAAATAAATCATTTTTGACTGCATTTTGTAAATCCGTTAGACAGTTATTTGCAGTGAATAAGAAATAATGACAAAATTATTAATAATAATGATCGTGATCCAGTGTTTGAAAACGGGGAGAATAAAATAATTTATAACGATTCATACCATAACGAGGCCAAACTTTGTCTATCTGTCGCTAATAGAGAAATTGCGACTGGGTAGTTTTAACCCAGCACGCTCTAGTAAGTATAACTCATTAGCTGGTGAAGTAATTTGGATGCGTGACCAGAAGATTTATTATATGCACTGGACTAGAATACATGCTGCTGAAAAACGTTGGTAGGTACCATGAATTTCCCAAAATACAACCCTAAATATCTGGTGGGGAACAAAATGGAAATTAAAACAAATAAATAGTTTTAATAACATTTTTTACGATAACGATGCAACTTCTTTTATAGGAAGTACATTAAAAAAATAGGCAACATTGTAAGCGGAAAAACAATAATCTATGTCAAACAGACGTTTAAAACTTAATAAACATCTAGATTCTAACTTAAAAGAAATGAAATAATTTTAATTTCAATTTTTTTAGGATAACTATGCAACCTCTTTGTTTATACGTTCATAATGAAAACAGGCAACATTGTAAAAACAATAACAGTAATCTATGTCAGAATGACGTTTAAAACTTCATGTCAAATAGAGATTCATAAAAAAAGAATCCAAAGCCGCCCGCTTCTACAAAAATATCGATAATACAGCTTCAGCATTTTCAATCATATTTATTTAATTTTTACATTTGTTACGCTTTACATTAAAAAACTTTGTAAATAAAATGTATGTAAAATTAAATTTTCTTTAAAAAATACGTCTACACTTTTTCTTATACAATTAATCGTTATACAGATAATGAAACAATTTGAACTAACACTTAAAATCTTTCTTAGGAATTTTTTGCGCTGAATTACGCGTCATGTAAAAAAATTGCATAGAACGTAATTAATCGATATGTTTAAGATCTATATCAAGGTATTTTATCTTTTACATCCAAAGATCCAGATATGATGGCCGATCTTGGCGAAACTTGGCCAAAAGTTGTAAAATGAGCTAATAAGTCAATTTAGCGATTGAGAAACAAAAGGTCTATTGCATAACCTACTATAGCTACATATATATATGTAGGTTTGAAGGTAAAATTTCAAACAGGAAGTAAAGAGAAAAGGGAGCTGAAATAGACAATTTTCAATTAGCACATACATAAAGACACAGATAAATCAAAACAAGAAATTAAACATCCCGTAATTAAAGATTCGTTTATTTAATACACATAAAAAAAGAAATCAAAATTTAAGTTGTTGTTTGTAAACTTTATTGTTTTCTCAACGCAATAATTCTAAGTAAAAATAAAAGTAACGTAGACAGTTGAGCTCAAAAGTGTAAGTAAAAGATTAACTAAAGGGTAATTAATTTTACATTAAACCAACCAATCTTTATGTGAAACTGTATTTAAAGTTAATAAGAAAAAATAATAAATGAAACATAATATGCATTAAGGTTCTTTATATATAATTCAATATTGTAGATAACGGTATAACTGATACCGTCAAATAGTTCAAACGAAACCACTATGTTGAATGTAATGGCTACAAAATTTCCACTTGTGCAAACAGGAAGTACAGTATGATTATATAATTAGTTATAATAAATTGCTTGTCATGATAACCATATGAAATGAATGTAATTGTTTATATGTCCTCAAAGCCCAAGGCATATCGGCTGTGTGTAAATAATAGAATGGAACAGAAGTAACCTTGAACTCTTTATAGAAGGTGACTATGCAATTTCAGAAAGATTCGTAGAAATTATTTTTGGATGTAGTAAGACTATGGTCATAAAGTTGATATCATCAGTGTTCAGAAATGGTACAGAAAATGCCATAGAAGGAAAAGTCTACATTGTACACATATGTTTTGACGAAAAACTTTATCTCCGAGACCACATCGTTGCAAAAAGGATATATCGTAGCCTTACTCAATATAAACAGTTCGTTGAATTATATCCCAATTAATTTGGATCGTTTAATTTAAAAATTAAGCAGTGAGTTCTAATGCATGTGTTTTTAAGTTCAACATATTTTTGGAAAAGGGTTTCCCTTATCAAATTAAATTCTAACTCTAACGCTAGGTGGCTTTCATTTTTATGAAATTTTTGTAATTGTCATTAAGTTAAATTCAATGTAGAAATAATTAAAGAAAGGTATCCAACGATGAGTTAAATTTATACCCACAAAACTACAATTTACTTAGAGTAGACTAAAATAAGAATGACATACAAGAGTCCATGGCGTAACATAGATGTTTTATTTGGGGGAAAATTCTTATGTTATGGCGAGAAATTTACTAAAAAATTGTGAATATGGACTAGAATAAGCGAGATCAAATCACGTAAGTCACAATAAACACTAATACTAATAGATAAATGCTAAATATTGGTTATTCGAGAATACATTCAGTTTAAATTAATTGGTGCAATTTGTAAGTAATTGGTATATGTACAATTATCAAATCGCAGGGAAATTTTTAATAGTAAGCTTTGGGTGAAGTTTTATTGGATAAGCAAAATTCAGTTATTAAGTCAAGTAAATAAATCTATCATTTTATCTTTGTTTCTGTAGTATTTTAATTATTTTAATTTTCTCACTTTATCATTTCACATAGTTTGTTGTGAAATGCTGCATAATTAAAAATAAAATTTGCACAATCCGAAATTTACTGCCTTGAAACAAGAAGTAAAATTTAAATATATTCCCAAGGGATTTAGTGCTGCCTTGTGTACCAAATTTGGCTCTATTGCGAATTACTAACTACATAACATTTAAAGTAAATTAAAGAAGAACTGCATCTAGTAGTATCAATTAAGTTTAAAATCACTTATTTATTAAATTTAATTTGAATACTTTGGTTTTTTGTTATGTCAAGTCTTGCAGAAAATTATATAAGCCCTTGTGGGATTAAGGCTTCTCCAGCCGCTTGCAAGAATACTGCGATTGAAACAGCTGCCTTTCTCCTTTAATGTAATTAATACTATATCATTTGTAAATCTGTTAGAAACTTATTTGCAGTGAATAAACAAATAACTTCCAAACAGTGACACCTATGGATTTTATACCATAAAAAATGTCCAAGGTACTAACATGAAAATAGATTTGTTCAGTTTTTCTGACGCTTAACATTTTCTACTTCATTAACACATCGTTTAATTTCTTCGAATGTGTATCACAACTGCAGAACATGATAGCATTTTAAACAAATTACTTGAAGAAGCTAAACATATTGCCAAATTTATTAAAAGTAGACTTTAACATCGTACAAACATGATAAATTATCTAGCACAAAAAATATTTCAAACGATTTTTAAATATAACAAGAAATTTTATTCCAAATTTGGCTGATATTTGGAGCACTATTAAAAAAATGTTGAGTTTCATTGGGGACAAAATCTCCTTATCGGTTCACATTTCTCACTTGCACAATAAAATGTTGCTGAAGAATAAGTACAAAGTTGCTAATTAACAATGATCGTGATCGAGTGTTTGAAAAAGGGAGAACAAAATTTAGAAATATGCGATTTATATTAAATGCTTAATATTGCTTGTTCGAGAATAAGCTAAAACACAGATTCAAGTCATAAAGCAAGATAGGTTAGAACTATTACAAAATCTCACTGTGTACATGAATATTTTGACAATTAATAATGGTTGCCTTGCTATTGGCTATGTATAGATATATATAAAAAAAGGAAACGTAGCGTGATAAAAATGTAATGTAAGCGTTCATACACATAACCTGGAGTTTTAGTTACAAAGATTTTATAATAAAGACAACCAGCATGCAAAACTCGTCTGTTTTACATATTTAACCGATTTGTTTCAGCTAACATATTCTTTGTCTTTTTCTTATATTATAGATAAATCGTAAACATTAATTTTGGACACGTTGGATTATATATATATATATATATATATATATATATATATATATACAGGGTGTCCAGTTTAAGATGAAATGCATGGGGATATTGGAAACCGTTAGAGATACGAAGATGGTTAAATGGAGAAAAGTTGCGTCATTATATGCCCAAGAAGTAACCATGGTTACATGTCAAAAATCCCTTCCATTTACTAGACACAGGGTGATAACTGAAAATATGCGTTTTCTAAAATCGCTATATCTTGTTTCTTGCAAGAGATACATCCACGATTTTGCAGGATGGGGTAACAGGTAGCGAGGATTTCAAAATGATTTTGAAAAAATCTAGGCCTACTAGAGTTTGAGATAATGCACGCAACTTTCGATTTTTATTATGGACGCCATATTGGATTTTTGCATTTTGAATTATTCATAAAAATGCTTTTCAACCATATATCATATGTTTATAATCTGCCAATGAGAAAGTGTCAAATTACACAATTAAATTAATATCAAAGCAACCTTGACATATTGTGTATTTTAATTAAATGAAAATTAATCTACAAATTAAACTAACTATTGAGAACAATATTATTGATTATTAACATAAATCATAATAGTAAAAGTGACAAAAACAACAAAAATAAAATTTAATATTATACTGAATTTTACTATTAATTAATCAAATGCTCGAATAAACCTCCATTCTCTTGCAATAATTGAGTAGATGGTTGATTGGCAAAGGCCTAGTTTGATATAAATTTAATTGTGTAATTTGACACTTTCTCATTGGCAGATTATAAACATCTGATATATGGTTGAAAAGCATTTTTATGAAGAATTCAAAATGCGAGATGATAAGGAACTCTTGTGATGCAGTGCTAACTCCATGCAGATGGTGTTTGCAGGAGAATGAAGGTTTATTCGAGCATTTGATTAATTAATAGTAAAATTCAGTATAATATTAAATTTAATTTTTGTTGTTTTTGTCACTTTTATTATTATGATTTATGTTAATAATCAATAATATTGTTCTCCATAGTTAGTTTAATTTGTAGATTAATGTTCATTTAATTAAAATACATAATATGTCAAGGTTGCTTTGATATAAATTTAATTGTGTAATTTGACACTTTCTCATTGGCTGATTATAAACATATGATATATGGTTGAAAAGCATTTTTATGAAGAATTCAAAATGCAAAATCCAATATGGCGTCCATAATAAAATCGAAAGTTGCGTGCATTATCTCAAAATCTAGTAGGCCTAGATTTTTTCAAAATCATTTTGAAATCCTCGCTACCTGTTACCCCATCCTGCAAAAATCGTGGATGTATCTCTTGCAAGAAACAAGATATAGCGATTTTTAGAAAACGCATATTTTCAGTTATCACCCTGTGTCTAGTAAATGGAAGGATTTTTGACATGTAACCATGGTTACTTCTTCGACATATAATGACGCAACTTTTTCTCCATTTAACCATCTTCGTATCTCTAACGGTTTCCAATATCCCCATGCATTTCATCTTAAACTGGACACCCTGTATATATATATATATATATATATATATATATATATATATATATATATATATATATCCACACTGTCTAAGCTGTTATCATAAACCTGATCACAAAAATTAAAACGTGATAGCACTAAGGAACCACAAAGTATGATTTTTAGTCTTCCACCAAGATTTTCTTTATTTGAGTAAAGCATTTTTAAATTACCATAAGCTTTTTGAATTTATTTTGTCACGTGGGGTTTGAAACGTAGGTTGTTGTCCAGATAAAGTCCTAAGTTTCTTGCAACATCTACAGCGTTTATACGTTCTCCTTTAAAAAAAATATTCATTAAGGACGCTAACAGAGAATAATCTTGATGTCTTCATTTATAGAAGTTTGCCATGCCTCTTCTGGTTTAAAAAAGAGATACAGTTGTGTGTCATCAGCATAAAAGTGATATTTGGAGTTTTTAATAGTTTTACAAAGAAATGAAGTGTAAATAGCAGAGTGTCGGGTTTAGAATTGAACCTTGTGGCACACCTTTAGTGACAGCATAGCTCTGAGAAATGTTACCAAAGACTTTCACCTTTTAAACTCTATCCTTGAGGTAGTTTTTGAAAAAGGAAATAAATGTATGATCAACATCAATATGATGAAGAATAGCTATAAGAAGTTCGTGATTAATTGTGTCAGAAGCTTTGGAGTAACCTAATATCACTAGAAACTGGTGCTACCAAGTTATTTTTATCAATACTTTTGAATACATTATCTGTAATACTGAGTAATGCAGTGGTGCAACTAAACCCTTCTCGAAATCCAGATTGTGTTGGTGGCAGGATATTGTTTAAATGAAGATGATGCTGTAGCTGTTTATAGACTACACGTTCCACATTTTTTTACATAACTGGTAATATGCTTATAGGTCTAAGATCCGATACCTGTTTTGGATTTGATTTTTTGGAACAGTGGTTACCAAGGAAGTTTTCCATGTATTTGGAAATATACCATTTGCCCAACAGTAGTTTACTCTATGTGTGAGATGCGGCAGGATAATAGGTAGTGAAATTTTAAGCAAGTTTATGTCGATACCGTTTATTCCTACTGACTGTGTATTAAGTTAAATATTATTTTTGACACTTCAGGTTCACACATTGTTTTAATACAGAAAGTAGTGCTGACTAGTGCAACGGGTTAAACATATGTGTTTTGTTTCTTTGTATGTTTTCCTCGCTACAAAAGTAAGTCATGGGGTTCTTTTACAAATCTCGATAAAATCAATAACCTTTAATCAAAATTTATATTGTTTTTTGAGACCTAAACTGATTACCTTTTTATTTATGCTGAATGGGTTTGATTTATGAACATATCATCTACCAGTTAATTTTAATTCTCTTGCTATTTAATTTCAATTTGAGTAAATGAACTTTAATATTTACGTTTGCGAATTATTTTCTAATTTAAACACACAAGCTAGCTCAATTGTCAAAACAAATGGTCATTGTTATCCGTTACTAAAGTTTAATACTCAATTCGATTGTCTTATTATTTTGGATCTCTATTGAGTCTACTTCCTTCCGTATCTATGTATCAATATTTGTATAAACTGTTAATATTAATACTCATTAATAATAAAAGTAAATCAAACGTTATAGTTATTTAATTACTGAAATTCGCAGTGCAAAATATTTGACAAACCTGCAATTTAAAATAATATTCTTAACACTAACATGCAACAATAAATTCTTTATCAGAATTGAAGGAGGTATTTTCCGTTCAATTGCGATATTCAACTTCAAGTTCAGAGAAAATAAGACACACAAAAAGTTTCTTTATTTACGCACTAAATTTTGTACCTATCTGTCCTTTCGTTGAAGGCTGATCACGTGTTCTGCATTTCGGACTTTTCTATGAGGCCACGAATGGGTGAAGCTTCGGGCTGGCGCCTTGGTTTCTTTGTTCTCGCGATATCTTGTTTACACCTTTGTGGTGGATTAAAACGTTTCCACCTTTCTTTCCAATAATTTAACGATTTTTGTAAATAATTGCTTAATATATTTATAATAGTCAATTATTCCTTTAATTGTTTAACTTTAATGACAAACAGCTTGCGCGACGAACAGTAAATTGAACTACAAACCGCAAAGCTTCCTTTTTTGTACATCAATAAATTCGAGTTATTGTTCTTTATACCTTAATTTACCAATTTGGATCGATTACTGTCCTTTAAATTTATTGATCACTATTTGAACACAATTGATTGCTGCTCTGATACAAACAAAACGCGTTATCTTAAATTATTACGTGACTTTTAATGCGATTTTTAAATTATGGTAATTTATAGGACCGCGTGACTATATAATGGTCACTCGCACTGCGGCATCACTCTAATGTAAAAACTGCCTGTTACTTTGACCGCGTCTCCTCCAACTCATTTATGCACTTTCATCTGCCGCGTTTATTTAAATACTCTTTAATTAAATATGCAAATAACGTAGTGAAGCAATGTCAAGGTTTTCCGTCTTAATACTAAACCCATTCAAATAGAAATATCCAATAACCATTTCTCTATCGAGAAAAATAATAACGCTAATTCATGTCGTAGAACTTCGCGCGCAATTTGAAATTTCTGCAGCACCCGTTACACTAGTGAGTTAATAACAGAATTGTAGAGATTTATTAAATGTTCAAAATTGTTAGATTTAACAGTCTGACCAGAGTTTGTAAAGTAATTCTTAATATCTTCAACATTTTGAAGGTTAGAAGGCAATTAATTTCGCTTATTTTTAGCAATATTAAATCGCTTTAATTCAAGACCAGGTTGATTTGATACTAGTATTTCTTAACTTGTGCCGTAAATATGCCGATTTCTCCCGTTTAATAGCTGAAGTGGTATAGATACGTAATAACTTGTAATATTCCCAGTGAGCAAGAGCTTTTGATTGTTGTGCTTTTTTATAAGCTTTATCCCTAAGCGCATCAGCAATTTTATATTGACTGTTAACTGGGGGCGAAAGGTTTTGTATTCGTTTTGTTAATAGTGGAGCATGTGTATCTGCAATATAAACGAGACTATCGTTAAGGAAAGATATCTTCTCACCATTTGATTTTGGAAAGATCATTTCAGAAGTCATTCATATTTATATGTTTATAATCCCTGTATTTAATAAGAATAGGCGATTTATTAATGCGCTCTATATTAAGAATACAATTGACAAGGCAGTGATAAGATATATCATGCATTGGAATAACGCCCGTAGCCACTAATTCCTAGACTTCGAAATTATAATATAATCAATAAGTGTTGCTGACAAAGGTGTAATTCGCGTAGCCGACGTAACAACTTGATTTAGATCGTATGATTCTAAAATACTTAAATATTTATTCACTAAATAATTTTTACTCTAACAAGTTTAGATTTAAATTGCCTAAACAGGAGAGATTATCAAATTTAGGTGCTATTAAATACTATACTAGTAAAGCGTCTCCTCAAGTGAAGAAACGAACCATTGAAAGTTGTACTTTTGAGACCAATATACTACGCCTACTACGTACTTTCCTTTATTTATACTTACATCTATCTATGTTGTTCTATGTCCTCATAGGGTTCGATTGATATAGTATTAAAATAAATAACTGCTTCGGATATACAAGGCAACACCTCCACCTCGACCTATATACGATCTTTACGTACCATCGTATATCTTCACTCTTTATCGCTGAAGTTAATCAAGTTTAGGTTACAGCTAAAACGTCATAAGCAGATCTATGAAGAAATAATCTTAATTCATTAAAACAGGGCAAAATAGAACATGTGTTAATGGGTGCAAAAGTTATCAAGAATAATTGTTTATTATTGTTTAGGTAAATTAATAATTATATGCTGCGTGAGCCGCTCCTAAAATCATAATAGAATTCTAAATAAATAACAGTATACGCATAAGAAACCTACATTCGGGTGCCTGAGTGCTGTACAGGGTGGTTCATTTTCGATGTTTTCTTATGGAAAATACCCTTTCTATTACAGATAGACATAAAGTAATATGAGGCTCTTGTGCTCGATTGTGGTGTTAATTAAAATCCAATAGTCATAATCAAGATATCTCTAACCGTTATTGCGCAATTAGCCAAAATTGAAAAAATGGCAATTTTGAAAAATTAAATGTATCCTCAAACTGTAAAAAACATTCTTAAGGCACTTTTTTTAAGTAGAATCCATTAGTCTATTCACATTTTTAATACCTCCTTAATTTAAAAAGATATGACACAAAGTTGTATTTTTTATATCGAAATCATAGTTGGCTATGACATTTTTAAATGACATTTTTTTGTGCTTTTGTGATTTTTCAAGTTTTTCTTATTTACGTTTTATATTAAGAATACACAGTAGGCATAGGAGGCTGAGATTTATTTAAATAAAAACAAATGATACCTATATGTCAAATAATAAATTAAAAATTAGAAGTGTGCTACAAAGTGATCTTGGAATTTAGTTATTAACATGCATAATTATAGAAATTCAGATAAATTTTACGTGTTTTATATTATCTGAAGGTGATAAGAATGTGGCATCGGAATTATATTTACGACATTTTCCTGAAAGGGAGCAGCCAAATGAAAATATTTTTGAACGGTATAGTTAACAAAAATTCAAATTTATGTTAGCTCAAAACAATATCTTAATTAATTTTAGGTTACAAAAAAAATTTATTTTGAATTCGGATCTTTTAAAAACTCCAGGCCAAAACTTACTTTAAACGAAAGCCGGAAGAAAATTCAATGATCGCCTTAGGACAAGTCGAAGCAGAGCCAACAACTTCATCTAGACAAATGGTTAATATCTAGCCGTGTCTCGAAGCAAAACCCTTCGAATTTTAAAGAAACACATATATCATTGCTATATATTTCGGAAAGAACATTTTTTGAATATAGACGACAGAAAGCAGTGTACTGAGTTTTGTAACTGGTATATAAGTCAGTTCCAAAATATACCTAATTTTTCAAACTCTATTGCATGGTCAGGCGAGGTGAATATCAGTAGTGATGGCTCATGTTAGTGTTGTCCGCAGTAGGCGAGGAAAATTTGAAATAAATGTGCGGTGCTGCATTCAAAACGGACATTTTTATTATCACGTGTATGGAAGAACATTATACTCATTGAAATATCTCGATATTCTAAGAATTCATTTGAAGGGATTTCTAGAGAGTCTTCCTTAGCACAATATTGTAATGTCATATTTCAGCAAGACGGAGCTCCCACACATAATTCCCGTGGGAACGACAGCACCAATTTTGTGACGTACTCGTTCACCCGCTCTTTCGCCTCTAGATTCATTTTTATGGAGTTTTTTGAAAAACATTATATGCAAAAGAACTAATAATACTGTGAATCAGTTAAAAGAATGTGTTCGTGTGGTTTTTACACAATTAACACCATTATCTATATACAACTCTACAAATTCAATTAGAAGACGATGCGAAGTGTGCATCCAAAAAGAGGGCGCACAGTTTGAAAAATATTTGTAGTTTTAGTGTGTTTTTTATATTGATATTTTGTGTTCATATTTTTGTTTCTTCATAGAATCAGATGTTTACATACGTAGAAAAATTGATTTGCTGTTAGCCTTTAATAATTTCTGATGATATATTGTTTATTATCATTTCATTTCAATTTGCATTTTACGTTTTTTTATAATTTTATATTTAATTCGTTAGATTTTATAATTTGTTACCATTCCACAAGAACAACGTTACAATTAAACTTATGTGAATTACAAAATTTTTCTAAAATATTTTACTGGAAGTGAAATATCTTTTTTGAGTAGAATGTCTTCATTCAATTTCATATCTGGTTTTCTAAGCGAACTGTTATCCGTAATAAATATACAAATTAAGGAAAACTTAAAAAATCAATTAATTATTAAAATAGCATAGAAGTGTTATATATTTTTAAAATGCACAAAAAAAATTTCATTTAAAAATGTCACAGCCAACTATGGTTTCCATATAAAAAAATGCAACTTTATGTCATATCTTTTTAAATTAAGGGGGTATTAAAAATGTGAATGCACTAACGGATTCTCCTTAATAAAGTGCCTTAAGAATCTTTTTTCAGTTTGTCGATACATTCAGAACTTAAAAAGTTATTCAAGTTTTCCAAAATCGCCATTCTTTCAATTTTGGCTAATTGCCGAATAACGGTCAGACATATCTTGATTATGACTATTGGATCTTAATTAACACCAAAATCGAGCACAAGGACCCCATATTGCTTTTTTTCTATCTGTAATAGAACCAGAAAACATCAAAAATGAACCATCCTGTACAATAAAGATAAGGATAACAAAAAATAGGATGAACACAACACCTCTAATTCGATAACAATCTATCTCAGTGGAAATGATATCAACATCTACATAGTCAAACGCTATTGATATTTCGGAAAAGACTGTGATTGGACATTGACCAGGACCATTACCAATATACAGGGTGGACCCATTTCGATGGCATTGCAGGGTATCTCGGTAACTATTACTGTTAGAGCAAAACTGTTCACGTAGCATTAGGCCAACTTTCTGAGACAAATTAAACAGCGAAAACAAATTTGCTATCTTTTTTCATTTTTGATGCAGGGACTAAAATTGAATTTTTCCAAATTTCGATAGGGTTCCATATCTCATCTGTTGATAAAAATTCAGGAAAAAGTGTAAAGACATTTCTTGTACAGTTTTTTAGCGTAGAATCAAATGGAGTAGTCAATTTTTAAATTTGGCCACCAATACCCGAGATGCCAAATAAACTTAGTTTTTTTTAAATGGAAACCATAGTTGGCTTTGACTTCATTAAAATCCTTATTTTATAAGCTTTTCAACAAAATAAGTTTATAGAGGTTCTTTTAGAAAATTAAGGAATTACAAGTAAATTTGTTAGTTTGCACTTTTGTAAGTAGGCGATGCAATAATTTAAAACAATGAAACACAGCAAATATGTTAAACAAAAGGTATAATTATTTAATTCTAAGAACAAGGTTACCAAAATAAACCAACTGTCAAACAAATGATAATATTACTTTTACATAAATTGTTCAAACTGGCTGCCATTTTGTCGAATGCATAACTGACAACGTCGTTGTAATGATGAAATTGCAGCTGATATTTGGAGCTGCTTAATTTTTTGAAAAGCAGCATGTAAATTGTTTTGTAATTCTGCCATAGTATTGCTTTTCTTGTGAACCAGAATTATTCTAATGAAATCTAATAACATTGGAAAATCGCTCTGGGAAAACGATATTCACCAATTAAGCTATCGGGCGTACAACAGATTACCGAAACAACTTCCTAAAAAACGAACGTGGGTATATCATCGTGTCTAATTGAATCCTTATATTTTAATTAATGATATAGTGAATAGAGTAACTTGTTCTCTACAAAAATATTTAAATACAGTGAACTAGAATTATGATATGGTTTATTTGCTAAGGAAATCTAGGGTTTTCACCGATGGAATTAGTTTTACATTTAAGGAAGCCTGTATAAAATATTTATTGAAACAATGCGTAATTATTTCGGGATCTTAAACTTCTGCCCCGTTAACAAACAAGGTAATATTTTTGCGCATTTTGTTTTTATTGTTGAAATCTGAAATTAAGTTTCAAGCAGCTTTCGCTCAATTGCTACTTTTAAATATTTAATTTTCATAAAATCGTTTTTTTGTCTATCGGGCGAAAGTTTGATGGAATTTTTAGAACTGACATACTGGTTCCGCAATTACGAACAGATTTTGGTAAATTCAAATAATTCTTTCAGCTTGTAACTCAACATTCATACCTACTTCCTTATTTATCCAATTTACAAAAATAATTGGATTTAATGAAACACGTTTCCGCAATGTTATTTTAAACAAGTTTGAAATAATTTAAACACCACTCTAATATAAGTACTCTGAGCGGTCTTGAGAGGCTAATTTATTTTTAAAGTCCGATATTGACCTTTTGCTCAAGTCGTCAAAGTATGACATCCGTTATTACAGACGATGTCAAATAGAGCTATATGCTGAAATCATAGGCATTTCCAAACCTTACATTATATAACTGTTCTGTTATTTAGAGGGTGCTACATATTACCAGGGTGAACCAAACAAACTTTTTTTTCTAAATGGGATACTCTATATATTATTACAAATTTAGAATAACCTCTTCTCACCCCTACCTCCAATCTAGGGTTTCATTACGTAATACATGGTATTTAAAAAACAATTTAACACGTCGACGAATCTGCATGGTTATTAAGAGAATTCTCCTTGGGTTGAATTGTTCCTTTTTATATTCTTTGCAGGCTCAAATAACTTCTTACATGTATTAAAACCAATTTACGATCATATCGTTTTTTTTTCGAAAAACTCACTGGCACGCGCACGTGCACGGACGCACGCACGCACGCACGCACCCTCCCACCCACACCCACACGCGCACACGCATACGCACACACGCACGCGCACGCACACGCGCACGCGCTCGCGCACTCGCACGCCCACGCACACGCACGCGTACGCGCACACGCACACGCACACGCACACGCACACGCACACCCACACGTACGCACGCACGCACGCACACGCACACGCACGCGCACACACGCACTCGCACACGCACACGCGCTCCCGCTCGCGATCGCGCTCTCGCACTCGCACACCACACACCACACACACACCACACACCCACACACCCACACACCCACACGCCCACACACCCACACACCCACACACACACACACACCACCACACACATACCACACACCACACATCCACTCCCCTCACACACTCTCACACACCTCACACACTCACACACTCCACCTCACACCACTCACACACTCACACCTCCACACTCACCCACACTCACACTCCCCTCACACACTCACACTCACACACACTCCACACACTCCACACTCCACACACTCACACACTCACACACTCCACACCACACACCCACACCACACCACCTCACACTCACACACTCACACCTCACATCACTCTCACCTCACACCACCTCTCACACTCACACATCACACACTCCACAACCTCCACTCCACACTCACACTCACACCTCACACCTCACACTCCACACACTCACACTCCACACTCACACACCACACACACTCACACCACACACACCCACACACTCACACACACCACCTACCCTCACACTCCACCTCCACACCACTCACAACACACTCACACCACTCCCACCCACACCACACCACCCCACACACCCACACACTCCCCACACACCCTCACACACTACACACACTCCACACCACACACCCACACCACCTCCACCTCCACACCCCACACTACACCTCACACACTCACACACTCCTCACCTCCACACACTCACCACCACTCACACTCACACCCACACACTCACCTACACCACACTCACCACCACTCTCACACACTCACACTCCACACACACTCACACACACTCACTCCACACTCACACACTCACACCACTCACACTCACTCACACCCTCCACACTCACACACTCACACCTCACCCCACACCCACACCACACACTCACACTCACACACTACACACTCACCTCACACCTCACCTCTCACCCACCTCCACACACTCCCACACTCTCACACACTCCACCCACACCTCC
>JARFJB010002472.1:1622500-1657500 GCA_036346205.1 Vesta saturnalis | reverse complement strand
TGTGACGGTGTTGTGACGGTGTGTGTGAATACCGTAATCAATAATAGTGGTGTGTATGTGTGTTGTGTGGCGTGTGTGCGTGACGTGTGAGAGTGACCGGTGTGTGACCGATGATGCGTGTTGTGGTGTGTGACGGTGTGACGGTGACGGGCGTGCGGCCGTGATGATGACGTATGACATGACTGTGATGACGTGACCGTGACGGTGATGACGGTGTGGTCCACCGATATTGTGATGATGACGTGAGTGAGTGACTGACGGTATTGCGTGACGGTGTGATGACGTGGTGCGTGTGTTGTGATGTTATGTGACGGTGACGACGGTGTGTGTGTGTGTGTTGACGTGAGCTGTGCGTGACGTGCGTGACGTGCGCAGTGATGATGCGTGCGTGCGGTGATAAGGTGCGTGTGTGTGTGCGTGCGTGTGTCCGTGTGGTGACTTAACGTAACCAGTGCGTGCGTAATGTGCGCTGGCGGCGTGCGTGCGTGCGTGCGTGCGTGCGTGCGTGACCGGATGCGTGCGTGCGATGTGTGTGTGTGTGTGTGTGACGTGATACATATGTGTGACGTGCGTGCGTGCGTGTGCGTGTGCGTGCGTGCGGCGGTGGTGCAGTGTGCGTGCGTGAGGTGTGACGTGTGTGCGTGTGTGTGGCGTATTGCGTGCATGACGTGTGCGTGCGTGCGTGCGGTGTGCGTGCTTGTGCGTGTGTGCTGTTGCATTCGGTATTGATGCGTGCGTGTTGTGCGTATTACAGGTGACCGTGCCGTGACGTGCATGCGATGCGTGCGTGCGTGCGTGCGTGCGTGTCGTGTGCGTAATATGCGTGCGCTGCGTGCGTGCGTGCGTGCGTGCGCGTGCGTGCGTGCGTGCGTGCGTGCGTGCGTGCGCGTGCGTGCGTGCGTGCGTGCGTGCGTGCGTGCGTGCGTGCGTGCGTGCGTGTGCGTGCGTGCGTGCGTGCGCGTGCGTGCGTGCGTGCGTGCGTGCGTGCGTGCGTGCGTGCGTGCGTGCGTGCGTGCGTGCGTGCGTGCGTGCGTGCGTGCGTGCGTGCGTGCGTGCGTGCGTGCGTGCGTGCGTGCGTGCGTGCGTGCGTGTGCGTGCGTGCGTGCGTGCGTGCGTGCGTGCGTGCGTGCGTGCGTGTGCGTGCGTGCGTGTGGTGCGTGCGTGCGTGCGTGCGTGCGTGCGTGCGTGCGTGCGTGCGTGCGTGCGTGCGTGCGTGCGTGCGCGTGCGTGCGTGCACGTGCGTGCGTGCGTGCGTGCGTGCGTGCGTGCGTGCGTGCGTGCGTGCGTGCGTGCGTGCGTGCGTGCGTGCGTGCGTGCGTGCGTGCGTGCGTGCGTGCGTGCGTGCGTGCGTGCGTGCGTGCGTGCGTGCGTGCGTGCGTGGCGTGCGTGCGTGTGTGCGTGCGGCGTGCGTGCGTGCGTGCGTGCGTGCGTGCGTGCGTGCGTGCGTGTGCGTGCGTGCGTGCGTGCGTGCGTGTGCGTGCGTGCGTGCGTGCGTGCGTGCGTGCGCGTGCGTGTGCGTGTGCGTGTGCGCGTGCGTGCGTGCGTGCGTGCGTGCGTGCGTGCGTGCGTGCGTGCGTGCGTGCGTGCGTGCGTGCGTGCGTGCGTGCGCGCGTGCGTGCGTGCGTGCGTGCGTGCGTGCGTGCGTGCGTGCGTGCGTGCGTGCGTGCGTGCGTGCGTGTGTGTGTGGTGTGTGTGTGTGTGTGTGTGTGTGTGTGTGTGTGTGTGTGTGTGTGTGTGTGTGTGTGTGTGTGTGTGTGTGTGTGTGTGTGTGTGTGTGTGTGTGTGTGTGTGTGTCGTGTGTGTGTGTCCGTGTGTCCGTGTGTGTGTGTGTCCGTGTGTCCGTGTGTCCGTGTGTCCGTTTGTCCGTGTGTCCGTGTGTCCGTGTGTCCGTGTGTCCGTGTGTCCGTGTGTCCGTGTGTCCGCGTGTCCGTGTGTCCGTGCGTGTCCGCGTGTCCGCGTGCGTGTCCGCGTGTCCGCGTGTCCGCGTGTCCGCGTGTCCGTGCGTGTCCGCGTGTGCGTGTCCGCGTGTCCGCGTGTCGCGTGTCCGCGCGTGTCCGCGTGTCCGCGTGTCCGCGTGTCCGCGTGTCCGCGTGTCCGCGTGTCCGTGTCCGCGTGTCCGCGTGTGTCCGCGTGTGCGTGTCCGCGTGTCCGCGTGTCCGCGTGTCCGCGTGTCGCGTGTCCGCGTGTCCGCGTGTCCGCGTGTCCGCGTGTCCGCGTGTCCGCCTCCGCGTGTCCGCGTGTCCGCGTGTCCGCGTGTCCGCGTGTCCGCGTGTCCGCGTGTCCGCGTGTCCGTGTGTCCGTGTGTGTGCGTGTGCGTGTGCGCGTGCGCGTGCGCGTGCGCGTGCGCGTGCGCGTGCGTGCGCGTGCGTGCGCGTGCGTGTGCGTGTGCGTGTCGTGTGCGTGCGTGGTGCGTGTGCGTGCGGCGCGCGTGTGCGCGTGCGTGTGCGTGTGTGTGTTATGTGTGTGTGTGTGTGTGTGTGTGTGTGTGAGTGCGTGTGTGTGTGTGTCTATATGTGTGTGGGTGTGGGTGTGCGTGTGCGTGTGCGTGTGCGTGTGCGTGTGCGTGTGCGTGTGCGTGTGCGTGTGCGTGTGCGTGTGCGTGTGCGTGTGCGTGTGCGTGTGCGTGTGAGTGTGCGTGTGCGAGTCCGTGTGCGTGTGCGTGTGCTTGTGCGGGTGCGTGCGCGTGCGCATGCGCGTGCCTGTGCGCGTGTGCGTTCGTGCGTGCGCGCCCGCGTGCGTACGTGCGTGCGTGAATGCGTGCTCGGGTGTGCATGTGCGTGCGTGCGTACGTGCGTGCGTGCGTGAGTGCGTGCGTGCCTGCGTGCGTACGTGCGTGCATGAATGCGTGAATGCGTGCGCGCGGGTGGGGTGGGGTGGGGGGGCATGTGCGTGCGTGCGTACGTACTTGCGTGCGTGAGTGCGTACGTGCGTGTGTGCGTGCGTGTGTGCATGCCTGGGTGTGTCTGTGTGTGTATGGTTTTGTCAGTAAATAATTATCGAATCCGCAGCAAGCATGGAGCATGATTACGGGGTCCGCACGAATTGTCGGGCCATACACGCGACCCGACGATTGCAGTTAGGCTTTCATTAGGCTTAGTATCTTTATATTTACATAAATTAAATATTTTTTAGTCGAGACCTGAGGAGTATGTTTTATGCTGAGGTGTGTATGCTTACAGAATTTTACATAATTAAGGGTTCTTCTATACATTCTATGTTGTACTGCCACCTTTGCAACTAAATTGCGCTGTTACCAATTCTCGTGTGTGATTCTGTTGAAGTTTTTAAGTCTCTTAATATTAGTACAGACTCGTTTTTAAATGAACCGTACGGTATGACCGGTTGTGTATTAAGAAGTTGTGTATTGAGTAACCCATTAAAATGATTTTATTTGGTATGAAAGAAGCCATTGAAAATTATTGTTCTATAGAATTCCTAAAACTCGTTTTATAAGATATACAATGTTCCTTGTACTAGTTATGTAAACAAAAGATAGACTCTGTGCATGTTTACCGTTTGCTAATTTTAATTTATGCTCTGTTTATCAATCAGAACATTGGGAAACCTTTTTATTCCGCCACATTATAAAGTTATTCCTAGAATGATTTGTTAAAGAATATTTTGTTTGTATTTGTATTGCAAGCCAGCATTAGGTTTCGTATTTTACCTATTTAATTACCTATTTAATAGCTTTTAATCCACAATGCTACCGGCTTGGTGTACTAATAAGTCTATTTTTGAAAATAACATACTCTTATCGTTTTTAACCTTAACAATTAAAATGCGTGTGCTTGTTAAAGTTGGTGTATTTGATTTGTCTAAAGGAAGAAAAGCTTTAATTCAATGGAGCATCATATGACTCTTTTGTTAAAGCAATTACACGGTAACGCGCTATCTTCGTTTTATAAGTGGTGTAAAATATCTTAACTGTTACAATAAAAATTGTTATTTCACAGATATACTCATATTTGTTTTGATTGGTGAAGAAATTATTATCTGTGAGCACGCACCAACTTTTAATTGGTTTTTCATAGTTGTAAACAAACATGTATTCCTTATCTGAAATATGATTTGAAATATTTATTAGTCATGTACTCATGTGTATTAGCCACTGTTAAGGATCACTGTTGATTAGACATTTCCTGCATAAAAGGGCTAGATCAAAAATACTATATTTGATTTAAATATCTGGTGTGGAATAATACACGGCCTTCTAACCTACAAAGTGGAAATTAAAAGAAGTGAAATCATTCTGATAATAATTTTTTTAGGATTATTATGCAACCTCTATTTAATACGTTCATTATATCAGATGGACGTTTAAAACTTGATGTAAGAGAGATGTTAATAGATCTATTATATTATATTATAGATGCTAACGTAAAAAAATTCCAAAGTTATCCGCTTCTATAGAAATACCAAAGCCGTCCGCCTTTATAAAAATATGGATAATACAGTTTAATCATTTTCAATCATATTTATTTAATTTTTAGACTTATTTTACTTTATAAAGAAAAGTTATGTAAAATCAAATTTTTTTTTTGAAAATATGGTACGCATTTTCTTATAAAATTAATCATTATTTAGGTATTTAAAAATATTTAACTAATACTTAAATTCTACTTTAGGAATTTTTTACCGCTAAATTACGCGTCGTTTCAAAATATTGCCTAGAACATAATTAATCTATATGTTTAAGATTTATACATATATTGGTATTTTATATCTTTGAAATATACAGTCATTTCAGAGATATTTGAGAAAAACTAAAACCAGTTCATTAATTTACTTCCAAAATCTAATCTGGTCCAGGGAGAAATGAAAACAAGCTTGAATACGAAATTTTTAGACTTACGTTTTTTCGTTCTGGAGGTATCGTGGACACACACATCCATAAATCAATACATACAAACATTATAGCCGACCTTGGCGAAACTCTGTCAAACGTTGTACATTGAGCTAATAAGTCGATTTAGCGTTAGTGAAGAAAAATTTCATTTACATAACCTTCTATACCTACATATGTATATATAGGTTGAAAGGTAAAAATGTTATGATGGAATTCGGATGTATCCCTTGTCATATTCTTAATTCCATTCTTTCCTTTTGTATTATGGGTGTTCTTTATTTATGTAGGGAATATGTTAAAATAAAAATAATCTACTTGATTAAAGGTAGCTAGCTCTCTTTCTCGCTGGGAAAATTACTACTAAAGGTTACATTTCTCAGTTAGAAAATACAGTTTGGGTTATGATAACGGTTACAAATGATGAATTGAAAACGATTGTCTGTTTCTTGACTTTATTCCTATTTTGAATATGTAAACTTTCACCATTATTACACATATTTAAATACTTCTCTGTTTTGATTTTTTAAATGATGTATTTGTATATTAAAGTCAGTAGTAATATTATCTATTAAAATTGTTCAAGGTGTTGAAATAATTGTGTGAAATTTGAAAAATTGAAAAAACATTATCATTATTTTATTATTCCTATTCTGATTTAATCGTTTTTTTCTCCAAAATTTCTTGTAGAGCCATTCATGTTTGTTTTGAAAGGCTACTCTCTCACTTCTTCCAGCTGATTTGCAAGTTTATGTAATTTATTCGTTTTACGGGTCTATACCACTTCACTGTCCAATTTGAGCTTATTAACTGTTCGTACTTATCTGTAGTTGTTTTGTGATCGGCCATTTTTCTGCCTCGCTCATGACAATGCTCGTGCTATGCTGTTAAAAATTCTAATTTCACTTTCTTTTTCTTCGTTTTCTCCACATGAGACAGTATCACATTATCGTTTAATGTTTTATCTTGCGCAACCTTCATCTGCATGTCTCAAGAAAGCGCATAATTGGTCCCAAATACCTGATTGTCGGCGAGTATTGATTGAGTTATCCTCTTACGTTCAAGTCCTTACTCTCCGTATCGATTCGAATATGTTGTTCTGTCCATGTTTATTTTACGTCATATACGTTTTTACTTTTTCTTTAATAAATATTTTCGTTTTAAGGTTTGTAAAAAATCCTAATCTTACATATTAAAATAATCGGGTTATTTAGTACACGCAGATTACAAGACAACCGCTGGACGGATTTCGATTATTTTTGTTGATATGAAGAAAATTTTGTGTTGAACGAAATAACGGAGACAGAATTTTATTTTATGGTATTAATTTTTTTAAAAGAGTCTAGCAGTGGACGCTAATATTGTTGTCCATTTACATATATACAGGGTCCGCCAGTGAAGCGGGAAATTTTGAAGTACCCAATTTTTTCAGAAAATGTTTATTTTCAAAAGTTTTCTTTATAGGTTTGAGTAGGAGAAAGTAAGCCATTTTATGTCTTAAAAATAAGTCCGCTCAAATGAGAACCATGTCTTTGTAAACACTCTTCTAACTTAGATTGAAAATTTTCGGGTATTCGACGGAGTAGGACAGGTTGAATTCGCTCAATTTCTTGTTTGATGTTCGATGCTAATTGTGGTAATCCCGCTCTTCAGAAGTGTCCAAAAAATCGCAGGCCGAAAGATCAAGAGATTTTGCGGCCAAATTCTTTTTGCCAAAGGTCAATGTTTCCGTGACTTGATTATTGTTTGACAGTTACCGACATTGAAACAGAAACATGGCGAAGTGGCCAGGCATTCAGCGTGCGATTTGCGTAAAATCGTATTATAAAAATGGCGAGTGTGTGACTTCGGTACAATGATTGTTTCGTAATAATTTCAATGTTCCACGTCGAGGAAGTGTGCCGTTCAATCATGCAATTATACAGCGGGTAAGAAAATTAGAAGAAAATGGCTCCACATTCAACTTGAAGAATAAAGGGGCAATAAGGTTTGTAAAAACGGAGGAAAGCATTCGTAGAGTCCGAGTAGCATTAGCACTTAAGCAACTGTATTCTACAGTGAAACATGCTTCTGCACTAAACATTAGGGACACATCGTTACGACGAATTTTACATAAATACTTACCTTTGCACCCTTACATAATTCAAGTCGTACAAGAGTTGAAAGATGGTGATATACTTGCTTTTCAGCGAAGAAATGTTGCGACGTGTACATGATGATGAAAATTTTATTCACCACATGTTTATGTCAGATGAAGCACATTTCCATTTAAACGGATATGTAAACAAGTAGAATAGTCGCTTTGGAATGACGAAAACCCAGGAGAGATACACCATTACACAGCCATTACACAGTCCGAAACTTACAGTGTGGTGTGCAATTGCTTCATCTGGTATTATTGGGCCATATTTTTTCTAAGACGATAGAGGAAACACCAAAACTGTTACGGCAAACCGCTACACACACACCATCAGAACATTTGTGACGGAAGAGTTACCTAGGTTTTCGGACATCAGTTATTTTCAGCAGGATGGGGCTACAAGTCATACTTCTCGCGTGTCTATGACTGATTTAAGGGAACTTTTTCATCTATATTACATTTGAACTTGTATCCACAATTACCATGAAGCAAAAAAGAAACAGATAATAATTGAATTGAGTTTTTCTGTTAGTTGTATACAAAGTAATCATTTAATACATGACCTCACAATTTGTATATTTAATATATGAGCAGCTTGAGAAAGAGGAAATCTTAATTAATTTTGAAAATAAGAAAATAATACACTAAACATAAGGATTAAGTAAAGAAAATAGAACTTGGAAGATCTATTAGTAATCCTAATGTGGCACTGACAATTTACAGTCCGCGTTATAGCCAAAGAAATTCATATCAAAAGTTTTACTGATATTTAGCTTTAACAAACCTCTTACAAGCACGTAAAATAGTACTAAATTGTAGATTTGAATATACTGATTGATTCATTTAAAAAAATCACCCTTTTTGAAATATTAAAACAATAAAAAAACAAACTTAATCTGAAATCTCTTTGTGAGCAGATGGAAGGTATACTTTAAACCCCACTTAACTGACTCACAGGGTAACCTAATCTCCTTCGACCAAGGAAGCGCTGACTTCCACACCTTCAACCCATTTTCCGATGCCCAGAAGATCCTCAATTTCACACCCAATTCAAGGAACTCCTACAGTCAATAGAGAACCCCTTTTGTAGCTCCATCACACCAGACCAGGTCATAGCGTATTTTTAAAACGCAATTCAGCCACAGGGCATGACGGCCTAAATCGAAAAATTCTCCGACACCTGCACGACCCATCCCTCCAATTACTCTTCGACATTTGTAACAAGTTCCCAATCCTATCGACGGACTGGAAATCGGTCTCCACCATCATGATACCAAAACCGCACTCCGACGTCACCACGCCCTCTTTCTATAGAACTGCTCGGAAAATTATTTGAGCAGATTCTATCCTTGAATTTAATGAACTACTTCCAATTTGGATGCCGTCTAGCACGTGTCTAACCATCACACGGCACAATACAGGAGAATTGGGTGAGCTCGGCTAAAATTCAATCAAACGGTCTGAAGACCGTAGAACACTCGGATTGCATGGTTGTTTTGGAGGGATCGATAATCTAGTTGGAATGAGAATTTGGTTAAAGAGGTAAGAACCGGAATAGGCGCCACAAGCTTTAACGAAAGAAGGAACAGAAAATGAGTTCATATTCCTTGAGAGAGGGAGAGTCTGTAAAGCTTGAAACAGGAAGTAAGTAATAGGAATAATAAGTAAGTGAACAATTCCCTCAACAAACGTAAATTTGTTTCCTTCCTGGAATTCCCAACAAAGGAGGCAATAAGCCAAATATTATTGTATAGCTATATAAATATGAATAATAAACCAAATAAATTATATGCAGTATGTACGTTATTCCCATAATTCACCCGAAAATAAAATAAAATATAAATTAAAATAAGTTTACGAGGGCAAACCGTGAGCTTGCATTTACGCTCTCTAGAACTTATAGTTTAGAATACCAAAACAAACACTACCCCGTCGCCAAAATTTATAAAAAATTAATGTAAGTTAAAATAAGCTTGTCGAGGGCAAGTCGTGCGCTTTCATTTACGTCCACATTAATTTATAGTTTAGAATGCAGGCCAACGTAAGATCTACGTAGCTTAGCCTGAAAAGGCCAATTTATTAAACTTATTAAATCAATTACCCACAAGAAAGAAATAATTAAATAATTCAGCTTGCCTTTCATTTAACAAAACTGAAAAGAAACCCCTCTTTAATTAAGTTACATAATCAGAGCAGTCGTACCTGACAAATCGGTCAGTCCGAGTCAAAGTAGGCAACACCTTCTGCAATCCGTTTCAACCCACAGCAGATGTACCGCAAGGTTCTGCGTTAGCCCCGATCCTTCACACTATCTTCGCTTCATACATTCTTGAACTAACACAACCTGGAGTAGTTGTTGCACAGCTTTCGGATGACACTTCCTTCTGTGCGGTGCATCGGAACAGCGGCACGGCCTCCCGTCTCATATCCAAAACCCTCCGAACTCTTAAAACTGGGCCAACCTCTATCACACCAAACCTAAGCCATCCTCTTCCGGCACGAAGATAAATTTCCAAATCTAACCAACAGCAATGTTTCCCTTACGTTAAACCACGAAAGATTCCCACTCCAACAAGAAGTCACTGACTTAGGAATCCTCTTCACTAAAACCCTGAATTGGCTCCCCGATGTACAAAGAACACTTAACAGGATAAGAAACCGAGCAAACCTATTGGGCGCCCTCCGGAGTAAATCAGAGGTTGTCACCCTAAAACACTACAACACACCTACAAAACATACATAACATAACCCCTGTTGTGGATTTCCAGGCACCCATATACACAAACATAAACCCCAATCACCTCTCCTCTATCGCCTCCTGTGAACGCCGAATATTCAGACACATACACAGGGTACCTTTCAGGTACCCTAACGACTTCACAATACAACACGCAAATCTACCACCCATCACACACAAAATACAAACATTACAAAGAAACTTTGCACACAAAAGAATTTTCGGTGTCAATCCCAACCAGAGGTCCTTACCACTCCCAAACTGAAATTAAAACACCCCCCCCCCCACGATCCTACCACAACTATTTGACGACCTTTCCGAGGAGAGAAGAGAAGAAACCCTAGATAATACTCCATATGTCCTCCTCATCTCCCCATATATACGATGACGACCTCGCAAGATACTGTCAACCGAAAATGGATTAATCGCACACAGCACGCTAGAACCAGTTAAATAACACGCACACTTAAACGGAATAACGTAATTATTCAAACAGTTTTTCCCTGTGAAGAAACTTGCTGCATTTCTGAAAATTGCAGGTTCTAATCAATCTGAAATGTAGCCAGAGTTGAGATTTTTCTGTATAAGGGTATAACTGCATGCAGAATAACATAAAACAACTATGTGTCTTGTATTCTGTGATAAGTGTGATTTCTCGAAAAAAATGAAAGTATATCTTATACAGATACAACGGTCACTTGGGAATACAATTTTTTAGTACCTATAACAATGTAATACATTTTTATCTTAGTCAACAGACTTTTAGATGGTGCACTACTAAAAGAAAGCGACTCTACTACTAAAGCATAGCAAGCGACTTATAGAAATTTTCCCATACCTAGTCCCTAGATCTTAACAAAAAGGCATGAAATAGAATAAGTAAAAAAGTAAAGAACTTAGGTTTTCGATCGAACTCAAGTGTTTGTGATTTAATCTGACTGTGGCGGTTTAAGCAAATAATAAAGCAATTAGGGTTTAACTTACAAACAGTTAAGTTATTTAGAAAAGCAATCTTAATTTTATTTTTAAGAGAAGTAAAGCGACGGGTGAAGACGGTATGTAGAGGGGAAAAGGTAGCAACAAGAATGATGGAAATAATTAACAAAATAAAAATAATACCTTGCAATATTGTAAAAAATAAGCAAATAAAGATGAACTAGTAGTAGTAAAGAACTAAGGTATTGGAATGTTAATAAGAATCAATGTAGAAAGCAATTCAATCACTGGCATACACTCTGTGTAAATTATATTTAATTTAAATGCTATTTTAGTAGAAAATGTTGGTCTAATTACAAATCTGTATAGTTTATGTGGTATTTAACACCGTAATTTGGCAACAAGATTGTGTACCACCGCGAACAACAATATTGGGGTAACTCGACGTTTAAATGTCAATTTCGATGTTTGAATTGGTAAACATGGAATTATATCATGGCCGCCAAATGGTCCTGATTTGACACATCTTGGTGGATATTAAAAAACAAAACATATTTTAATCAAAGCGAAAATACATTACAAATTTAAGTCCGCGTCGTCAATGAAATAAGTAATATCAATATAACCACCCAGGCTGGATAAGCAAGGTGGTTGACAACGGGACATCAACGATGTGTAGAAGAAAACAGCGCTCATTTCGAACATATTTAGTAAATTCATTGATGGCTAGTTAGTTTAGTTAATAATTAGTAATAATATTCAATAATTGTAATTATTTACAATATTAGTTTGCAATAAACTATATACAGCGCTCGTCTAAAGTCTACCTCCACCCCCCCCCCCCCACGCCTGCTATGTGAATCATAAAACTGAAATAAATAAAATTTTGGGTAATAGCTCATTTGAAAGCTCTTTTCAAGTCCTTTTCAACTTCAACAACAAGATTAAAATATTACTAGCGATTTATTAGTTTCAACCCAAAAACCTAAAACATTAATTGGTGTTTTTGGGTTGAAACTCATTAATCAGTAGATCAGTAGTAATATTTTGGTATAGTTGGGTTTCCCAAAATGATAGTAATTTCAGTTTTATGGTTCCTTAAATAGATGGGGGGACACTTACACCGGCACTGTATATTTGCAATCAAAAAAAAATTTCTTTCAGAATATTACTATACAGAGTGCTCCACTGGAAAAAACAAAGGTTCGATAAACATTTGTCATTTACGAAGTTCTTTTGTTTCTTCTGATATCGCGACATAAAATTTCATTAAAAACTGCATCACTTTGGTATACAAAGTTTTTCGATATGTCTTTGGATAAGCGAGATGGCGGGGAGTTTAAAATATAACAGATTACCCTGTATCTATTATCTTCCTCATTATCTTGACGTATTTGCTATATTTTGTTATTAAGTTTATTTCTTAGTGTTATTTAGAAAGGTGTAAACATTCCTTTTTTCCCAACATTCTGTTATTTGTTTCTTATGTAACCTAAAATTCTTAATGGATTTATTCCACTTAGTTGCATATGTGTAAAGAACTTTAATAGTTAAGGCTTATTTGACATAATTACAATATGTCTAATTCATAACAATTTAGCACAACAATTCAAATAACACAATTAACAGACTCTTTCAGCATAATTTTACAATGTTTTTGACTTCAGTTCCGATTACAATTAATTACAAATTTTCAGATTTAAAATGTTATTCTAATCAATAAACATCTAGCAGTTGAGATACGTAAATAACCCAGTTAAACGAACGCATCAAAAGAAAGTAGACACATTACTTTATAAATTGAAAAGTTTCCAAACATAAATGTATAATAGCACATAAATCCGTCAGATAAGGTAACGCGATACAAAAACACCGACAATTACGTTGTAACACTATAACATCTGGCAAAAGCACAAATTATACACAAATTCTGCGTCTAACAAGATTGTCGGGTCTCACACGACTGAACCAAGAGGCATTACTATCGGGCCTTTACACATATTCCTTAAGCGATAAACGTAATTATCGGATCTTACACAGACAGGGAATCAACAGTAAATATCGGGTCATCAGAAAATATGCAATATCCCCTAAAATACGGTGTGTATAGGAAAAAGGGTTGAAGCGTAGAAAAGTACATGTAGGTGTGTATGACGGAAATCCGACAATCATTTATAACCCAGTATATGTGTGTGCGTGTGTGGGGGGGTGCGTGCGTGCGTGGATGCGTGCGTGAGCCCGTGCGTGCGTGCGTGCGTGTGCGTGTGTGTGTGTGTGAAAGTGTGTTACTATGCACGATAACACCAGGACGGTAAAGCTTACATCACTGAAGTTTCGTATTTAACCATAATTTCGTCTCCCCCGGTCCATGCTATACTTTGGGGGAATTGACAATTTGTTGCCAATATCTGAATAACGATTAACTTTACAGGAAAATGTGTAAACATTATTTAAAGATAATGTAATTTTGTTCAGCTTTTCTTTATAAAGTTTCTTAATACACTGCCAAATTAGACAAACAAATGATTAAATAAGATTTAAAATGATTAAACTGTATTATCTATATTCTTATAGAAAAGGGTGGTTTTGTAATAAGTTGGCTTAAGTCATAAATTTTTGTTGTTGTTTTTGCAATGTTGCCTATTTGCGTCATGAACGTATTACAAAAGATGTTGCAAAATTATTATCGTTAGAATTACTTCGTTTCCTTTAATTTCTACTTGCTAGGTTGGAAATTTGTGTGTTGTTCCACACAAGATATTGTACGGGGAAAATATTGTCTAATTTTAAGTATTTTTACGAAAAATTTCAAATTTGATTGTCAGGGTAATTTTGATTTGTTATTTATTGAGATTTGTTTTTCTGGTTGTGTATAGCAATGCACAGTATCCGAAATTCGTTTACGTCGTTTGTGCAACTAGGGGCCAAGTACTTGTTTGCGCCTGGCGTAGTCTACTAGCAAATGTTGGCGCGGTATTTTGGGTGCATTTAAATAGAATTTCACAGGAAAATGTTTACTGCAACTTCTTCAGCAACAAATTGTCATCGTTATTTTTTTAATGGCAACGATTAAAATTAAATTAGGAATATTTATTCACATGAAAAACCTCGTTCGAAAATAGTGTGTTAGATACTCTGTGATCATGTACATTTCCATTCTAATTCGATCTATCATATTAATAATCAAACATTTTTTGGTCATGTGTTTTTAAAATCCCCTTTAACAAAAGTATTAGCTTTGTACACAACTCATCATCACACTGTGGTGACTTGAACTAGTTTTTAGGATCTACTAGTAGAATTGGTGTAGACATATATGTTTTTGGCGGTAGTGTAATAAACAATAAATCTACTTATATAAATACAATAATGTAAAGGCTATGGATTGATTTTATTTATAGTTTCGAACATATAAAGAATATCTAAATTACAGTTTATATAGCTTAAATAAGCTTCCACAAACAGGTGCTTTGTTAGCAATACTTTAGTTAGTAAATTAAAGTGGTAAAATTTGCTAAATAAATTTGAACTGGCTTTGTAACAATTTGTTTAAAATCAAATTTATGACAAAGACGACTTTACTTTGTACATTTTATTGCATAATGCCACTGCTATATTATGAGTTAATAAACTTTATGACACAAGTTGATTGGCATTGAAAAATAAACATTATTTACTAATTTTGTCGTACAAAACGTTTATCTACTACTTGAGTTAAGAAACTTTGACGACGACGCCTCAAGGTATTGTTTGTGTAGAAATTTAATAAAAGACGTTTATATAATATGGTTTAGTTTGAATACACATACGAACATTTATTACATTTAATAACACATCATCTTCAGTATAATACGAATTAATACTTAAAGTGGTAATTGTTATCTATTAAGTTGTTACATTATTTCAAAGTTCTATAACTATAGTAATATAGTGTTATCTACGATCCGCAATAAATGTTTATACGTTGCTGTTTCAGTAACATTATGAACCATATAGGTCAGGTTTGTAATCCTGTACAAGGACAATATGAAACAACTTTATTAAGAAATACTGTGCTGTAACGACTCATACGACAATTTAATGGCAAACGAAATGTTTTCTCTGCGTCTAAAAACGGAAAAATTTAATTTTAACTGTCGAGAGTAATTTGAGATGACATTTATATTTTCTGTTGGTTTATCTTATCAGACATTTCAAATTTTAATTTACAAATGTCACTAATTATGCTCTTCATATACAATCACGTAAATGTTTTTCAAACTCTTGTAAGTGGAAAATAATACTTTCATATCTGCATTTGTGGATTTATATTCAATTTACATTTCTGAAACGTTCATTGAATTAATAGTGTAAATAGAACTTAATAAATAGTTTATTAGATTTACGAAACCATTTTCAGTGTTTGCATGAAATTATCTTCAGAATTTCATTATCTTTCCCATTTATGCGGGTAATGGATTTATTTCAAATATTCGACAAATTAATAAAGTTCAACCAGAGTAAGCTTGATTTTCTTTTTGAACTTACGTTCAGGTAATTGCTCGGTTGATGCAGTTTAAATAACCGTCTGGACTATTTTCGTATAACGATAATACCTAAATCATTTTCAGAATAATTGGAAAATACAGAAAGTGCAATAGTCCTTTCCCGTACTGCTTCTTTTCATATTTAAGGAAATGTTCAATTCGAATGTTTCTTTGAAGCCTGCTTTAACATCCATACTTCTTATAGTAGATGAGCAGTACTTGATTATAATAAATTTTTTGTCACAACACGTTTCTTTTACTTGTCCACATATATACAGTGCTGCAAACACATCCGTAAGTGGATATTAAGCGGAACGGTTTAACGTAAAACGATGCTAATGTCTTTAAAATAATTCTTAGGGCACTGGTAACTTATAACAAATAAAAAAAATATTATTTAGTGTTGTGTTGTTATATTCAAAGGTAAATTGCACCACGGTCTAGCTAGCTCAGTGAGATACAAACTTATAAAACTTTCTGAAATTGAAAACTCGTTCATCAGGTGTGAGGAAAGCAGAGATTTTTTCATAGATGTAATCAGTATTAGCATTTGTTTTATTGGGCACCACTCAATTTCTAGGTTTAATAATTAAAATACAACAAAAATTGAGAAAGGCTGTATCTCAAAGCATAATAGGTAATCTGAATAAGCACTAAACAACTGTATTTATATGTATATTTAATAAAGCAAAATGTCTGATTAATATCAGAATAAAATAACTAAAACGATACTTGTACGGCCTTACAATCTTAAAATTACTAAATTAAACACTGTAGATAAGCTTAGAATCTATGTTTACCTAAAATTTAAAATGCAATCTATTCAACATGTATTCAATAATGAAACGTGTATTGACCTATGTCAACCAATTACAGTTGTGATAGGTTATGAACTCAAATGTTTTTATTTCAGGAGCAGGACTCAGCTGTTCCTTTTTTTTAACCGTATCAAAATAACACCAACTGATTTGTTATTTACTTAACTGCACTAAAAGGATAAGAACTTACTTGTACAAAATAAATATTTTAATCTCGTCTTAAACGAACTGTAGCTTGAGAACTTTCACTTCCAATTCCAAGAGAAATATACGATAATGTAAAGGTAATTTCCATTTGTAATTATCGTACAAATAAACAAAACAGATACGTATAGATAAGCACTGTAAGTTTCATCTGTCTTCAATATAAAAATTAGACGAACGGTAGCATATGGTACCATGATATAACATTAGATAATTGGCACAAAATGTTGACCCTACAATAATGGAAAGATATAAGGACGAACAGAATATGTATAACAGCATACGTGATTTACGCAAAACAAAGGTATCTCCATTTATGTCCATAAAGATATTGCATTATCTCGCCATTTTAACTAAGTACCGTTCGTGACGTCCTCAACGATACTTAACGTTACCAAAATAAAAGCGTTTTCTTAAGATAAGCTGTTTTCTGGTTCCTTCCTTATTCCCTATTAAATATAATATATAGAAAATGTAATTAAACGCCTTTACATACCTTATAAAAGGGAAGCAAAACTTAAAAAAGATAACGTCTGAACTGCACGGCAAAATAAACGGAAATCCATAAACGTGTTCCATTCACGTTGCGCATAGAACTAAAATTGGATGTCTAAAAAATACACAGGGACGTTCGTAATTATGTAGACTGAAGAGAAAATATTGATATATAAAAAATTTAATTATTGAACGAAAAAAGAAATGCTTAAAGATACTAATGGAAATATACTTATCAATAATAATGCAAATTTCGAAACTTAAATTAACGTAACAACAGACAAGAATTGGCACGTTACAAACTAAGGCTACTAATAAGGTTGATTAGGAGATCAACAGTCAAAATTTAAAAATCCCGTACATGAGCATATAACTAGCGAAGGATTTTACGTGGAATTATGTAGATTTTGGCGCGTTTTACAACATGATACACCGATGTCCAATAAGTAAATGGTATGAATTTTGGACGACCACATGCATTCTGACCAGAGATGTCACAATACTTATTTATACAAAGATCTCGGTGGAAAAACGTAAAAAAGGATTCACTTCAATGTCCAATAAATAAATGATATGAAGTTCCCCTGACCACAAGGACAGTAACCCTCCCCCTGGCCACCCTCAGCGGAGTTGCTTTTCACTATTAATCACTCCGACTGCCCACCGCATATAACCCTCAGACTGAAAAAGAGTAAATATTTTGTAGGCGGATTTAGTCTATATACAAAGCCGATCATAACTCCGAAGCGATACATCGTAGATATGTCATGCGACCACTCGTCGGAATGCCCTCGATAAATCGCATCGAACTGTGTTTAATACGCCACGTATTAAAAAAATCTGGAGTGTCCCAACTCAACATTCCCGTATACATACATATATAAAAAACAAGTGCTAATGGAGTTATATAATTACATAATATAATGTGTGTGAGTGTGTGTGTGTGTGTGTGTGTGTGCTGTGCGTGTGCTGTGCTGTGTGTGTCGCGCCTGCGCGTGGTGTGGCTGTGCTGTGTGCGTGTGCTGTGCGTGTGCGTGTGCGTGTGTGTGCTGTGCGGTGCGTGTGCGTGTGGTGTGGTGCGTGTGCGTGCGGTGCGTGTGCGTGTGTGTGGTGTGCGTGTGTGTGCGTGTGCGTGTGCGTGCGTGTGTGTGCTGTAGTGTGCTGTGCTGTGTGCGTGTGCGTGTGCGTGTGCTGTCGTGCGCGTGTGCGAGTGTCAGTAGCTGTGCTTGTGCTTGAATTGTGCTGTGCGTGTGAGTTTGAGTCAGTCGTGTGCGTGTTCGTGTGCACAAAACACAAACACACAAACACACAAGCACACAAACACAAAAGACACAACACACAACACATATACACAACAATACAAACACAAACACACAAACACACAAACACACAAGAACACAAAACACAAAACAAAACACAAACACACAAAACAAAACACAAACAACAAACACTACAAAACACAAACACAAACACAACACACACAAACACACAAACACACAAACACACAAACACACAAACACACAACACACAAACACACAACACACAAACACACAAACACACAAACACACAAACACACAACACACAAACACACAAACACACAAACACACAAACAACAACAAACACACAAACACACAAACACACAAACAACAAACACAAAACAACATAAACACAACAAAACACAACACAACACAACACTAAACACACAAACACAAAACACAAACACACAACAACAAACACCAACACACACAAACACACAAACACAAACACACAAACACAACAAACACAAACATCAAACAGCACAAACACACAAACACACAAACACACAAACACACAAACAAACAAAAACACACAAACACACAAACACAAACACAAAACAACAATCAAACACACAACACACAAACACACAAACATCAACAACACAATACAAACACACAAACACACAAACACACAAACACACAACACACACACAAACACACAAAACACAAACACAACACACACAAACACAACAAAACACAACAAACAAACACACAAACACACAAACACACAAACACACAAACACACAAACACACAAATACACAAACACACAAACACACAAGCACACAAACACACAAACATGCAAACACACAAACACACAAGCACACAAACACACTAACATACAAACACACAAACACAAACACACAAACATACACACACACACAGAAACACCCAAGCACACAAACACACAAGCATACAAACACACAAATACACAAATACACAAGCTCGCAAACACACAAACACGCAAACACACAAACACACAGTTACAAACATTCAAACTGGCAAACATTCAAATACGCAAACAAGCAGACCGATATACACAAGCACTAACGCGCTCATCGACACACACATGCACGTACGCACTCAGACATACACACACACACACACACACACACACACACACACACACATAGTAACACACACACACACACACACACACACACACACAACACACACACACACACACACACACACACACACACACACGCACACACACATACGCACGCACGCAGGCACGCACGAACGCGCGCACAGACACAGAAATTTTTGACATTTATGAAAAATAAACTGATCTCTTATATACATCTATCCAGTTTAGTTTTCCGATCTGTAATATTAAAATGTTATAGTCTACTAACTTGGGAGGATCACCTGTTTTTGTAAGCTTATTTTACATAGCTGCATAATATACGTGGACGAGACATACGGTTTTTTACTAGAACGGTAAGTACATACCCATTACATTTGCGTTAACAATCATGCTGACCATAAGAATTGTTTGTGATCACACACCTGCGGTACAGATATGTTGCTTTAAATATGATAAGATGAAAAAGTTATCAAAAAGAAAGAAGTTATATGAAAAAGTTTTATGAAGTCTTTCAGTCATTACATTCAGTATCTGACATCCACAACAACAATTAAATTAGTAACGCACGTAATCTAGTATTAAATTTAGAGCTAAATCAAGAATAACGGATCCGTAATTGTGCGCTAAGAAATATAAAAATTGAAGAATGTGCACTATTTACAACATTAAATGCAACTTTGATTTTATAACATTTATTCTTTATGTAATACCTGTTCTTTTCATTGACTTCTTAGTAACCTTTTCGCTAAAAACCTATAAAATTTTGATATACGCAGTCAAATCCTTCTTTTGGATTAAATAAGTTGAATAATATTGAAACTTACATTACATTTAGTAAATTTTCCAGGTAGATCCGACATAAATCTGTTTGAATACCATTGAATGTTAAGCTTATGCTTTAGATTTACTTCTTGAATAAAGGTTTAAAAAGACTGTTTTATATCTAGACTAATAGCTTGATTTAAACTAAGTAAATACTTTGTCTTTTTGCGAAACGTATATCTTTATGTATGGTTTTAAAATATACTCTTAATGTCAAAACGATTTATATTTTTCTATTGAAAGAATTAATCTGGTAATTTAAATAACAAGTATTCTGTTAATTGCGATTTGCAAATAAATTAATATTCTTTTTTATTACAGACCTGGATTTGCTCAACCACACCCGGTGCTTCTAAAAATGTTATTTTAATATATAATTACAAGAGTTTACCGTAATGACTACAATTGTTATACATAATCACGATTTCTTAAGAAAAGTCTGACTTGAAAAGCTCAAGATGTTACTTCAAACTTTGATCGCAATCTTCATACAAGTTTTTTTATACTGTGGGGGTAAGTATTTATTATTTCTTTATTATGGTAATATCCAAATTAACGTTAATTTTGTACCTGGAAGAAACGCAAAAAGTTATTAACTAATACTGCATCCGTAATAATCCTACTTGAGTTTGCATGTAAAAAGAAAATGTTTTAATTCAAAGTTCAAAACCGGAAACACTTTTATTTCCTAGTAAAGTATTTAGTATGTTATTTTCTATTTATTCCTGTCTTGCCATGTTAAAAGGAATTCTAAAGTAGTAAGAACATTCGAAGTTTCTGCACGTTTTGACATCCACCGCCTGAAAGCGTGCGCTTTGCAAGTTTTGACCTAAAACGAGTATGTGAAAATTGTGTGCTTCTTTCCTGAAATAGTAATTTTATTAAAATGCCGTGAAATCGTATAAATAGATTAACATACCATGAATCAATTACGTAAGCGAAGTATTTAATTTACACAAACAAAATCCTGAATCAAAATTGGATTAAATAATACAATGAAATGGTGCGTCATGTTACTTTTCTTGTTGGGTTATTTTTTTTATAGATTGTTATAATGCAAACTATGCTTTCCATTTCTATTGTAGTTTTAAAACTTTAAAACTAAAATATGTAAATATTGTTAAATTAATTGATTCAAATCTGTCAGAGTTAGAATAGTGGAATTTACGCCACATACAAATTTAACAAAAAGTATTCGGACACACTTTTTGTATCGACATTTTAAATATAATGGAATATTAGATAAATGTTACATGGTATACCATTATTTGTTTAAAACATAAGTGCGTGCTTGAAACAAAATAAAATGATCAAATAATTCTAGTTGCACATCTTGTTAAATAATGAGCATTTAGAAGGTCATTAACTAATTTATTTAATTTTTCAGAGGGTTAGATCAGCTTCCAGTGTCGATCATTATAAATTCCAAACTACCATTTTAAATTAATCAAATTTACGTGTTTGGCCAAAAAGTGCTTATCTATCTTTTACTTAAAATGTACCTTTATCTATGCCGCAATAAAATACAGGGTGGCCAAACGAGGAGGGCGTGGACGATTGCATGAAGGCGACATAAGTTAGAGAAATGATTTTTGTACCAGGGATAGATATCAATAGGCACTACATTTTAAAATATTTTTGATCATACAGTGTGTTTTGTGTTATTGGAACAAACTAAACCTATACTTTTTTAAATGGAACACCCTATATATTATTACATTTTTGGAAAGTCCATAAAATACACTTTCATTAAATGCCAAATTATATAGGTCTATCTTCTTTGGTTTAAGAGATACTCAATTGTTTTTCGAAAAAAATATTCCATTTGCGGCCGCCACTGATTTTTTAGGCGACTTTTGTTTATTTCAAAATGGCACAAAATTGGGTGTGGTCCTGTAGTATTTTAAAATTTCTTAATTTTCAGATTTTTCTAAATACTATGCAGGGCGTGTCACTGTTTGTAAATACAACTTCTTTTAAATTTGGTGTTCATAGCATTCAATGCCTCGTTTGATCTTTTTTTTTCATTACATCTAAAATCTATAATATTCAAAATATTTCAGTTTATTTGTGAAATTGCGATTGTAATATGAAAAGACTGAAAATATAGGTATTAATTTGGCCATGTGTTTCTTACTAAAAAACTTTTTCAAGTAAAAAGAAGTGTTAATACAACAATTACAAATTGATTATTTTAAATTTAAAAGACTTTTTTGAACAAAATTAATGCATAAAACTTCTAATTCTAGGCAAATTTAAATCAGTCCTTGTGTAAAATTTCTGAAGTACTCAATCAACTTTTCCATTTTCTACGTCTTTTTATAAACTTAAATTGGTTACTGATCAAATAACAAAGATTATTTGGAATTAATGTTTAAACTCGCAATTAAAAAGAGAAATTGTTTGTAACAATTGGTTCTATTTAGTTTAGATCTAATTTGTGCTTTAATTTATTGAAAGTGGTTTTAATGATTTTTATTCTTAGAGAATGACAAAGAAATTGCTTACTGGCAAGTACAATGTATGTAGCAAGATATTCCGATGCTGAAAAAAAGCCGCGTCCTAAGACGTTTCAAGATCTTTTACAAACATTTGAAGAAACAGGTAGTGTTAAATTTAAAAAACGGAAAATAGCTAATAAAGCAGTGACAAATAATGAAAACCAAGTTAACAGTTTCACTTGCAGTCCAAGAAAATCATCATTACTTAACAAATCTCACATATGACTGACATAAAATGCTAACCTGAAAAATGTATTAAATGCCATAAATACCATGGATATCATATAGAACATCGTCAACAAGTATATGGTCAAGATTTTGAATAAAGAATTAATTTTTGCATTCTGCAATTTTCTCAATTCTATATTAATTAGGTACTTTCAAAAGTAATGGTTTAGTGAACAGACATAACATGCATTATTATAGCACTGAAAGTTCTCATTGGATCAGGCATGTTGACCGACAAAATCGATGGTCCCTAAATGTGTGTGGGTTGGGATTATTGGGTCCCATGTTATAGGTCCTAATTTTTTTGAAAATACTTTAACCGGCGAGGTGTATTTAAATTTTCTACGAGATGTGCTAGGCTACCTAACCTTCTTCCAAATATTAATGAAGAAGTTTATGGAAATATGTGGTTCCAGCATGATGGAGCACCCGCCCACTACTATTGAAACGTACAAACATTTTTAACCACTGGAAAGAAAATCAGTGGATAGGTTGAGGGGGACCCATTTCTTGGCCACCGAGGTCACCTGATCTGACCCCACTCGATTTCTTTTTCTGGGGTTACGTAAATGATTATGTGTATAAAGAAATTTCAACCCCACCACAAAATATGAAGGGAAGAATCGGAAATACTTTTCAAAATATCACATGGCCGACGTTATAGTTAGTGAACAATAATTGTGTGCGACCTGTTAATAAATGTATTGAAGTTGAAGGAAGAACATTCCAGCATTTAATGAAAAATTGATTTTTGATTTTTTTTTCTTTTCGATTTTATTGTTCTTGTGCTGTTGTAATTTGTATTTGTTAATTTTATTACACAGTATTGCATATAAAAATAATACCTATTTATAGTTATTTTCAGCAGCCTAATTTACTGAAAACAATGCATAGTTAATTAGCAATATTAAGACAAATTTGGTAATAGATAAAAAAATAATTAAAAATACTTTCGAAGAATTTTTACAGTAGAATTGAGAGTATCTCAAAACTTTGTAAGTGATAGATATTTAAGGACGCCAAAGTTTCCTTTATAACTTAATACAACTTATTAAAAAATTCTTTGGCATGAAACTACAATTCCATGACCATCTTTATACGTTTACATTTACAAAACGACGTAATAAATGAAATCCTTGATCTGAACATAATCAAATTTAGTAAGTCAGAAATTCTATTAAGGACTGATTTAAATTTGCCTAGAAGCAGGAGTGTTTTATGCATTAATTTTGTTCAAAAAAGTTGTGAAATTTAAAATAATTCATTAAATCTAAAATCAAAGGAGATAGACCCATACAATTTGGTATGAAATGAAAGCGTATTTTATGGGATTTCCAAAAATGTAACAATATACGGGGTATTTCATTTACAAAGATACAAGTTTAATTTGATCCAACATGAAACACCTTGTATGATCAAAAATGTTTTTAAAATGCAATACCTATTGATATTTACCCGTGGTCCAAAAATCATTTCTCTAATTACTTTGTCTTTGTACAATCTTCCATCCTCTCCTCGTTAGGCCACCCTGTATAAAGATACATGATGATCCGACTTTCGATGCCAATGCAAAAGGATGATTTCGTATATTCCACATTTATTAAGATTGATATATTATTCTAAAGGTGCTTTGGACTGTAAACAGAAACAGATTAACTTTAGCCTTCTGCTATATTTATGCTACAATGTATTTTTCTGATAACTACGGATTTTAATTAAATAAAATGTAAATATAAAAATGCACGATTTGAAAAATCCAAAAACTAGATATTTTAATCATGTATAATAATGATGAAGGTTGATATTTTCCTAAACTACGGATTTTCTGTATGTAACTATTCTAATGAGACATGTATAAAATCGAAACTTTTGACAAATGCAGGTTAGTGTCACGAACTGACAAACTCGCAAGATAAGACCATAAAAGGAGCTCTTGGTTCATGAAGTATCAAAAGTGCAATTGCAAATAGATTCAAAATGTTCGAACCTATTCAAGCGTAAAGATACATCAGTCTATTTACAATTTCCAAGGAAGTCAATGTCAGCATCCCCCCTCCTCTCTCTCACTCGCTAGCAGTCAACCCCACTAATTGAAATAATTACCAATAGAAATTTGTTCGCTGGAAAACCAGGATAAAGGTTTTCTAAAATTCCAATCTAATTTTGTCGGTGTTAACGTTTTGATTTTTTCCAAATCTTATTCAGAGCATTCGTTTTACAGCAGAAAGATTCATTACTAAATACCGATTATAAAGGTTTCTACTTACAATATACAACTACAGATATAATGTCATTATGTTTCTCGCTGTCCAATTTCTGTCACTGATTAAAGCGTATTACGTCACAGACTAGATTTTCTTAATTTATAGATATAAAATATAGATTAAGTGCACAAAACAAATTACAAACAGATTCAAATTGTTATAAAAACCAAAATAACATTACAAATAAATGACCTCCCTACGTAAGTAAAACATCACAGTCAATATTTAAAATGCGAGAAAGGTCAATGTTGAGATAATTACAGCAATACACACAAGTATATTTTTTAAATATTGGAGCAAGTTCATGTATATGTGACTAATAACTAGAAGAGGTTAACATGTAATGCCTCCTTTTTGTGTAGTTATCTCAGTTAAATACAATTCATGTTTAGTTTCATTAAAATGGGAAGCAAAGGTGCAGCATTTAGGTTTTACGCTGATATCTCTCTTGTCTTGTATGACGCGTTTTTCCATCTTTTTTTGGTATGCCCTGTATGCCACATTTGACAAACTGTGCTTTACGTGTCCCTCCCTATCCGGGCCTTCATGTTCTAGAAAAACCTGTGACTATGAACTGGAACCACAGTGGAGTATGCTATCTTAAGCTTGTTATTATTACTGAACAACTTTTTAATTTTGCTAGTCAAACATGGCACGTAAGGTAGATTTTTATATGTTATTTCTCCATCCTCGTCTGTGTTTTGTACTTTCTTGCTAAACAAGAAAGTGTTGCGGTCGAAAAAATAATCGAAAAAATGGGTTACATTATTTTGATGTTTTACGACTCCCTCAAACCGAAAAAAATTTTAGAAATTTTTCAAAATGTCTGTGTGTCTGTGGTCACTCCCCAGCCGAAGCTATATGGATGATTTTGATGAAATTTGGAATGAAAGCCTACCAGACAATTATGTCAATAAAACAAGCTTTTAAACGCAATAGGTGTAGAGGGGGTGAAAATAAGGGTGTTGTTTTGGGGGCAAATTTTCAAATTTTAATATAGAAGATTGAAATTCAGGTCACCAATAACTTGCATGAAATGCAATTTTTTGCAATTTTTAGAACCAGCCATATTCAAAATTGAATCTGGCCGCAGTTACAGTTAAATATACATTTTTTTGTAAAAAAATATATTTTTATATTTTATATTCTCTGGGCAACCAGCCACTCTTATGAATGCAACTAGCCTGCGTCTTCTAAAGCTACTATTATGGGAGATATGAATTTTCAAATATTTAATATTGATATTGTTATAACTTCCTAACTATTTTATTATAAGTTTTGGTATGGGTGAATACTTACGATATTGCAAGCTCACATTCCATTAATATAAGTAATTTTATTGTAAACTCATTATACTTAGAATTTACATCAGTTCTACATACATAAAGACTAGATTTACATCGATTGAGGTTTGTATCTCGATAGCGCAGTTGGTGAGCGCGGTACTCTAGCAAAGTACAGGTCGTAGGTTCAAATCCTGCTCAAGGTAAACTTTTTTTTATGTATTTAATTAAATTAATAATAATTTATAACTATTTTGCTTACAAGCTTGGGATTTTGGAAATGTACTTTGTTCATTTGCGCTAATGAAATGATATCATCCTGATGAAAACACTACCTTCTTTGGTTTTTATTAAATATTTCTAAAACAGCTGAGTATTTCCAAGATATAAAAATACGCAATATATTTTTTTAGTATTTTGAAAGAAAGTCCTGTAGTGTACTAGCATTCACCTAGTTGCTGTCCGTTTACCCCTTCAACAGAGAATAACAGTTTATTGTATGTGGGGGGAATCATATTTATTATTTGAATGTGTTCTTGGAAATATTCCCCTTTGAAAGCTTATACAGTACACACGCTATTTTTCATACCAATAACCAGATTTATCTTGTACTTCATCGGTAGATTAGCGTAAAAATTTAATACTCGGTTACTGTTCATTTCTTTTCTTTACCATCTGGCCCTGATACCGCTATGACCTTTGATTACTAACGTATCCAGAAAAGGGAGATAAACCCGAGAAGATCTAAATAATATAAATGGATACAACAGCAACTGTGTAGTGTCATGTGGCATAACCGTTTGGTATTCTTAGCAGAAGAATGTGAGCCATACCCTATAGTAGACTTTATTACAGGTTTATATTAAATGAAGTCTGGACAGATGCAATAATTTATTTTAAAAGCGTTCCTATGGTTATTATTTTTACTAATCTGGTTTGTATCGATCCTGCAAAACGATTGCTAACGGACGAGTTTAACCCAAAACAATGTGAAAGGTATAACCCAGCAGTTAGTGTTGTTATTAGAGCACTTGAACTGCGTGGTGAAACTGTTTATTATTTTCACTAGACTAGTGCAGGCGTTCTTAAAAATCTAACTTTTAGTCGTAATGGGTTACCATAAACTTTTTAAGATAAACCATAAAAGTCCAAAAAATGAGTAACGAAAGCAGAGGCTGAAAGATAAAATCTTATTTAGCACATACACAAAGAAAAAGCTCAGACATGATACTAACTACTTAGTAAATATAATGTTTATTCGGCAAACACCAATGTAAATTAACTTTTAAATAACACAAGACAATGTATGTGTTGAATTATGAACAGAACTGAAAACAAAAGCAAGCTTTGTCCCATTTACTACGAATTAAATTACAGTATATTATTAACTTTTGTTCATCATAGCTAAATAGTTAAATAACTAAAACAATATTAGCTAACGTTATCTTAAACCAAACCTGAACTATGTGGTTAATCATATCTGCAATATAACGAAATGAAAGTTGACATAAAAACATAACACGGAATCTATATGAAGGTTTTTTTGTAGAGAAACGTGCAAATAAGGTAATTGTAATTTAGCCACAGAAAACTATAAATTTTCTATACATGAAACACAAATAATATGTCAACATAATTGACAGTTCCAACAAAACGTGTACTTAGTGGTACAGTTTAGAGTTACTAAAGTTAAGTTAAATCAAAAGGTTGTATGGTAATATAGGTATGTAGGTAAATATGTATTTGAACAGTGTTAGATTAATATCTAGTCTACATGCAACAAGTTATACGAAGTACACCACAGTTTCATATAAGTAATATATGCGGTCGACACAAATTTTTACTGTTTAAACGACAGCCGTCCGATGATATAGATTAGATAATACCGTCTGGATAACTAGCATTTATAATAAATGAAGACTTCAATCACCTGCTATGATATACATACATGCATAGGAATAAGTAAAGCTAGATGTAATTCAGCAAAATCTGCAGTTACAGGATAGAAGAGTATTATTTCTATGAAACTTGAAAAATATGTTCGCAGGAGAACATGGACAGACATTGTTTCTTAAGATAATTTAATAATATATAAATTTGTTTTTTGGGTGAAACACGCATGTTAGTGTTGTCACTTTCTTGTTTTTATATGTTTTATAGGGTCTTTTCCATACTCAATTGAGGATTCTCAACAAGCCGGTTGAGTGGGTGTCATACCAATTGAAACTGGAGCCGCTTTTGGTACTTCCGACTTCCCAACATCAAGTGCCAGCACTTTGTTGTAACTGACGACGGTTCGTGCTGAAGAAGGTGACGCTATTGACGGTGTCCTCTTCTGTTGCCGTTGGGCTTCCAATTTCTTCCTGGGCGGAGTTTAAGGGAACTTCGGGCAACACGCTGCATAATACACTTTGCCCAGTTGGTGCGGGTTTTAGTGCATTCACTACTGTGGTTACCTCCGGCGCGCTTGACACAGCGCGATGCGGCCCTTCAGCAACCCGGTGGTGATGGACATCACGATATTCATGACACTGCCCGATGCCAGGTTTCCCCTTCAAGTTTTCAACGGGGACGAGCAGGCAGGCGACGTGCTCCATCTCTTGGATATTCTCCTACGGAAGGTGTACCAGTACCAAAGGGACCGAGCGTATTTGCTGATTCATCCTGGAACAATATAAACAATAAAACCACGCTGATGCAACGCTGGGATCACGTCTTTTTGGGTGATTTCTATCGCCACGCCATCTATAACCACCTTAAACATACGTTTACTCTTTGTCTGGTAGGTATGATACAGGGTGTCATGTCTATCCATAAACCTCAGTATCCTGTCTCGGTACTTGGTTGAAGCAGACTGCGTTAGTTCGGGTAGAGGCAATCATCCGTCGGTCTATTTTTGGGGAGGAGTTGACCTAGTTCTCCGTGTGAGGAAGAATTACTGGTAATACCTTCTCCCTGGTAATGGTCTCCATGTCTTCAGGGGCGGTTTCCAGGTGCTCGAACGCGTTGGTAGCGGCCTTCCTTGTTGACCAGCGGTTCTTAAGCGTCTAAGACCTCGTGTACTGAAGTGTTTGTGTGTCGTAAACGTTATGTTTCTTTTTTCATAATAAATTAACCCTAACATCAAGTTTACAGATCAAAAGTAAATAATAAAGTTTTTATAAGGTTACTTCATTTTTCCCTTCCATCCTATATCTTAGAATATGAACAGTTTCAATAGACCTTTTAATAAACAAAATTTTGAATAAGGTGCTTGTGCGATAAATAAGGTTTGTCAGATTATACGGTTATTCTACTAAAATTACCCAGAAAATTAGTAGCAAAATTCTGTTCTGCCAATCGATTCACAACCTTTACGTCTCTAGGGGTCACTTAGTGACAGTGAAAAACTTAACGTTGTCTTAATTTTATTGACTTCAATACACTTTTTCCAACGTATCTCCGACATCAGTATACCTTCCCGGAAGTGAGAGTCTGGAAGGTTGTGAAAATATTCATCTACGGCCCTCTCAACCCCGAAGTATTCACCTTACCTTCGTATTTACATATCCACATTGAGTTATGACACTTAGTTTATAAACCACCTCCTAAGTGTGCACAATGTTCAATACGTAATCTAAATTCTTTATAAGAATTTTATATCTGTTCCAAAGTAATTGTTGCGGTAGCGTTTTGAATCCTATTTTAACTCTTCAACATCATTTGGAATTCTTTCAGCATAAACCAATTCTTTTAATCTGCCCCACACAAAAAATCCATAATAGCAAGTGACCTTGGAGGCCACAAAAACCTCCTACTGTTTCTCCCAATCCATCTTTCGCCGAACTGTTCATTTAACCAGCTGGAAACATGACTAGTAGAATGGACAGGGCAGCCGCCATGTTGAAAGTAGCTGTTCTGGCGTACTTGTAAGGGAAGTTCATCACCAAACTTTTCAAGAACCATCATGTACGTATTCTGATTAAGGTTTCCTTCAATAAAGAATGGCCCAATAAAACCAAGTCTAAATGAAACTGCAAATGATACATTCATTTTTTTAAGGTATTGTCTTCTGGAATCAATTTGGTAACGTGGATTTTCTTGGCTCCAAAATCTACTATTCTGAGACGACGGGACGCCATTTGCTGTGAAAGTAAATTCGTCCGAAGATATCTGCTCATGAAAATGTCGATTGTTTAAGATTTCTTCTCCCAAAGACAAGCAAAAATCTAGTCATATACCTTCATCGCCATCTTCTAGCGTATTAAAAAATTGTGCTCTAAATGCATGTATCTAACTGCTTTTATAAATTCTTTCCAAATCTGCTCTGCTTATACCTGAATTGTCACTTCGATTTCTGAATGACATTTTTGGATCGTTTTCTACCAAATTTAATGCTATCAAAGTTGCTGCATCATTTTCATCTAGAGCTTTCTTTTGTTTTTTAAATTATTTACACTTCCAGTTTGCAAAAAAAAATTTATTAGCCAGCTCGCATATACGCAATACCGTAACACTGGATAAAATAATTTTTTTGTTCGGTTGTCAACATTTTTGACTATTAAAGAACAACTTTTGTTAATAAAAATTTGTTGAATTTTTTATAGGGTGTCCGAATTTTTAAGAAAAAAATAAAAAGAAATCAAAGTGTGTCTAGAGACCTGAAATATACATACGTAGTTTTTCATTCTGAGCCTGTTTTTAGTAACATTTTGTCGTATCTCTTACAGAAAAGGACTTTTGCTAGTGTGAAAAATCACTCATTTCAAAGTTTTCAAAGCACACGTATATATATATATATATATATATATATATCTTTTCGTGGTTGCGCAGTACTTTATTGTGCATATTGCGCCGTAACCTATTGTTCAGGTATATTGCGGTTAAGCTTTTCGCGTATTATTGGGATCCATATGGGTTTTATTTCTAGACTAGCTTGGCTTATTGGATTTTCTGTTAGTGCGATGTATGTGGCTTCTTTGAGTTTCCGACGAGTTGTATTCTCGTCCTTTCCCACTATCTGTATGTTATTCCATTGCATGCGGTGGTCTTCGTTCCAGACTTGTTCAGCGATTCTTGATCTTTCTTTTTCGTCTTTGTGGATGTTGTTCTTATGTTCCGGAGTTCTAGCTTTGAGTGGTCCACTGTTCTCCCCTATATATATTTGAATTTTCTTTTAATTTTACTTGTCTGGCTCTATTGTCCAAAGAAAACCTAGAACTCACTGAAAATGGAGCCCTTTTCTCTACCTTTGCACTATAATAGGTGCTGATGTACGTATTTTATACGTTTCGGTAGGAGTCAGAGGGAAAAATGAGTAAAGGCAGTTTTTCTTAGAATTTCTAAATGAAACGATACTATATTTTTATCACGGGAAATATGAAGACTCACAAAATCTGCAGACATACATTCTTTCAAACCAAGCATATCACCAAAAATGGTTTTTAAACTAGTTTAATTCACAGATTAAAGACAGGTATATAATTATGAGTAATATGTATCGTCAGACGAAATAATGTCAAATAATGCAATTTGATTTTTTGGTATTTGTCGTAAGAATAACAGGTAATCGTATTTTCACAGTTTTGTTATAGCGTTGTATCGTTGCACGTATGCTTGCATGTTTAATCTCGCGCTTGTAAAAAAATTGTATCAAAAGGGCGTTTAAACATAAATGTCACATTCTGAGTTTAAGAGATACGTTAGTCTCATGGATCTTTTAAGCGTTTCACAATATTTCTTTCAGCAGTTTTAAAATACCTTTTACAAACGAAGACATTTTCTATATGCAAGTCCATTGCAGATGCAAAAACTTTTCTTTTGGACGCCCTTCTCTCTTGTTGAGTACTATTTTACCTATAACTACTATACTTTTATTTGCTTTGCTGCTATATGTAGCGTATGTTGGACGAGTGACATATTTTTGTCCAATATTAAACCCAAAATTTATTTCTACATTGCCTATCCTTCTCCTTTTTGTTAATAACGCCAATGACAGGACCCACCGACTCTTGAGGTACCCCGGCAGTTGTTACGTATGTGTGCACCTCACCATTCAGCTTTGTTACTCAAATCTTTGAGTATGTTAGGTAACTGGCTGCTATTGCTAATAGTACGTTTTAAACATTTTGTAATACAATTAGATATGTCTTCCTCGTCCTGCATTTTTATTTTCCAAATTGGTACTAATTATTGCAAGTTTTCGAGTCGATAGCATTTACCAACGTCTTTTAATTGCCTCTTCGTAGAGAATTTTAATAGACCTATAGAGAGGTATGCATTGCTTCATTTTGGTATGTGGGTGTCTGTTTAGACGTAGAAATGTGTTTTCGCAAATATACATATATAGCAGCTTCACTCAGATGTCCGGTATTTCCCCAATTCAGTGTTGTAACTATAAACTCCGGTACTCCTCAGGTGCAAGTGCTTTATTTATTGTAATTTCATATTAAGCTTGCTTCATACGATTTTCTTGTAAAATTTTACCTTCTAGAGCAACGAGGTAGTGTGTTATAACAGAAAGATATTGTGATCCATCGATAAAGTATACTCATTTGGTATAGTAACTAAATACATTATACAAGTAATAATTAAAGAAACTCATCTTTATATGTAACTTTTCTAATAAAAATGTACGATAACCAATTACTTGTAATGAAACATTGTAACCAATCAAAATTAAAAAAGAAAATTGATAATTTGAGTAAATCCAACCGATTTAAGGTAAACACCATTATTTTAATTTCTTTGTATTTTGGAACGAAATTGATGAAATAAAGAAGTAGATAACCTTGCTAAAATACAAGCAAAGGAAATGAATTTGTGTTTAATCTTGCATACTAATTTTGTAGACGTAAAAGGAAATTGAATTGGAAGGAATTCCAATAGAAGTAATCAGTTATCTTATTTATAATTAAATTATTTTTCACGTTAATTGAATTCAATACAAAGAAATAAAATTATTTTCAGTTACATTTATCGTTTTTAATATTATTTACTTACCAAACAATACACAATGTACTTGTACATGCAATCATTAAATAAACAAATACATCATTCTAAATTTAATACTCAATACTCCTTGTATATGCTGCGATTTTAATTACACTAGTGTCTTGCTTAAACATAATATGTAAACAGCTGTTTAAAATCTTAAGCCAATATATCACACTAGACGGTCAGTTTACTTTTGCGGCCAGTTCAAACCCACCTGTGGATGTTGCTAGCGCGACCCAGCTGCGTGGATCAGTATTTCGTACCTACATCTAAATAAATTCCTTTTTCAGATAATCGCTTATTAATAGAAATTATTAAGCAACTCCAAATTATGGATTAATAAAATCTATTAATAAAAGATTTAAATGAAGTTAATAGGAGGCTCTGCATTGACCTGTATGAAACATCTAACAATGAATGTATTTCGTCAAGAAATAACTGTCAGGCGAGATGGCGACCCGGTCGACATCAAATTTTCACTTTGGAAAAACAAGAAAGTTAAAGGAAGCGATTCTCTGAAAAATATTATAACCAACTCATGCATTAATTCGCGATGAACGATATCGACTTTTGTAACGCATTCGCTACGCTCACGCGTTAAAACATATCATTGTTAATCGCCTTCTTTGATACGCTCGATGGTCCAACAACTATTAATCGAATTTTAGTACCGTCAGTACAGTAATAATTTTAAGATTGAAATACTTGGCAAACCAAAGCTGTGTAATGATAGGTGGGTTGTGTTAATCTACAGTTCTAGTGGTGACCATGAAAATTCACAAACATATCGCCTTAAAAGCTATTTAAAAGAGCAAATTTAGTTAATTTAATCAACCAAAGAGATTGAATCTTTTTGTTTGCTGTACATCTAAAGTAGATAAGCTATCAAATAGCGTAAACCCGAAGTCTACACGTGGTTTATAGGCTGAGTCCAACAACAGGCAGACAGACAGATAGGTAGACGGACAATCGACGACATAAGCGTTTCCCATATATTTTTCGGGTCGCGCTAAAATTAATTCAAAAGTCAACACAAATATTCAGTGGTCTGCAACGATTTGGTAAGTATATGTTACAAACGATATAAAAATTGTATCCTAGAAAGGTAGTAAAACGTCATATTACATGAGAAAGTAATAGAAGTAGCTACAGTTACGAATGTGTATAAAAAAAATTGATTTGATGTAATGAAGAAACTAACCGAGACAATTAATGGTTGTGATACTATAACAAAAAACATTACCCCCAAATCGTATTTGTAGCATTTCACAATGGCCCAAAAGGATTTTAATAACTTATAGTTCGTACTTTAATGGTCATATCCATTAACACCTCATACTACTTTATTTGCATATACGTCGGAACACGTCTCCGACCGAGGTCATATAAGACTTGTTTTCTACTATTGGCATGCAAACCAGCGGGGCCACTTGACCCATGTCTTCCATTCAAATTTTTAGAAGGCGAAATTGTCAAAATTAGTTTTTAAATTAGCCAGAAATTGACTCGCACACAACTTCTAAAGCGCATTCAATTTTCCCAAGACTGATCCGCTTTAATTAGCTTTCACACTAACCCTTGATGACTTATAGTGCATTACGTCAAAGTTAAAACCAACCATCACTTCACGGAAGATGACCCATTACACAACACTGCAAAGGGCAACTTTTGTAGATCTCATAACTGCACCGCGTAATGACTTAGGCAGAACTGGTAGTTCACCTATTAATTTTTATTTGGCTTTTTCCCTTTAGCTGATGTCTAATGCCTCAGGCACAGCCCGTGGTATACCTACTATTTACCTTTTTCCAATAAAATGAC
>JARFJB010002472.1:1565000-1617500 GCA_036346205.1 Vesta saturnalis | reverse complement strand
ATTTTACTGTATAAACCATAATTACACAAACAAACATTGTTGTAACAAAAAGTAGAAATCAGAACAGAGTGCTTGGGTAAATACGAATGTAATCAGAATCGACTGCATAACCAAATCAATCAATACGAGGTTTGGAAAACAAATCAGCGGAACGAATTCAGGAAACCAATTCCAAACAACATAAATCATGAAAATGCAAAATGCTCTTGACGTGTCATAAGTCACGTGTGCATACTTTAATTCAAAACGCGAACTGTTATTAAGGTGCAATTTTATTACAAGAACGCCGGGAGGTTTTTAAGAATGGAACCAAGAATTCGTTCGAGACCTGAAATGAATTTGCTAGACAAGATCGAGGGGATATTGCACTTTTTTATAACTACGCTGCTTTAAACCAAATTTCATCATTATAATTTTAAAACGGTTTAAGGGCACGTTGTTGGATGTATACTTTGTTTTAGCGAAAAGAAGAAGACGCTTCTGAAATTGACCAATATTTTTTGTTTATTTCCATTATGTAAGAATATTGCAATACATAAATAATGTTGCTATATTTTATCCTTTTGTAACGATATCTAGACGTTTCTAAAAAATATTATTAAAGAAATGCGAAAAAATGGTTGACCCTTTAGGCATTTCGCTAACACAATGACCGTAATGTTGTGGTAGCAGTAATTTTATGTACTTATACGGCTATTACAGTTGTGATTTATACCGGTTTCGGTAAGATTACTAGTTCCATTTTGAAAAGACGAACAAAGAATATACGTTTTTTACACTGTCGTAAAGACGGGATATTCTTTTACAGGTATTAACCTTTAATGATTATTCATTTATGAAATCGTTCCTCCTTGTCGATTTTCGTTCTCCCCTTTTAACATCCCATACCTTTAACAGTTACTGTTTTTGTTAGAAAGTCTATCATTCGCAAAGTATCCGCTGTACAAATAAACTTTATTTCGCAGTTACATATTTATAATCTATGACTGTTAATGCTACTGCTTGAATTAATAACTTTCGTCTTATATGTTGAATTACTTTACCTGCTTTTAAATATACGACTATGATCCAATGGAAATTCTACATTTCCAATTTTACACCCTTTCAGGTCAAATTGGTTCGTTTATATTTGGACACATGCAGAACAAGTCATACGGCATTTCCGAATTAAATTTGTTAATCTAGGTAGAAATGGGGATTACACAGTTCAGATACTCAATAGAAAAGAAATGAAAGTTGTTTCTCTACAAGTCCTTGTATAGTTCGTCACAATAAAATAATACAATTGCATACAAAGTTATATGTTATGAATCAGCCTGCATGTGACGTTCATGCTTTTGTAGAGAGCGGAAGTCTACAGTTGAAAAGCTGGTTTCTTTTGCTATACACATAATTACCGGAGTAATCAATTAAAAACAGCATTTTGTGGATGAAGTGGTGAGTGTAATTTACAGATGAGCCAATTTTAGTTACCAGTAGGGCTGTGTTTGAAGGGCAGCTCTCTCTGGATACAAAATCTCTATTTACCTAACACTTGTAACCTGCAGTTTAATAATTGTAACTGTTTTAGAATAGTTACCACTGCAAGTATTTGTAGCAGGCGCAAGTGAAGAGGACAATACTTACATGTATTAAAAATGTCTTCCAAACTCAATTGTATTTATTAATATTGAACGGTTACCTACCAATGATAGTGACAATAAATAATAAATATGAACAATAAATCGATTGGTTTAAATAGAAAAGGGGGTATAGATATGCATACGTGGAATCATGCGAATTAGTTTTATAAGAGCGCAAGGAGTCCGTAAAATGAGTAAGTTTCAAAAAGCGGATTAGCAATTATTTTAATACTGAGCTTGAGGTTATATATCTTTGTCCTTTCAAACACGTGGTATTTGTGTTAGAATGTGTTAAAATATACAAACGCGTATATAATAGTGATTAAAAGGAAAGGTGCTTAATGTGATTTCAATCATGTATGTGAAAATAGGTGATCAATAAATATAATTAACGTTTTCTTGTCGTTTATAGACGTCTTTATCTATCATAACTAGGTTTCTATTAGATACGAGTACATATACTAAATTTTCATGGGCCGCTGGAGAAAGCAATTAGAGTAATTACAAAATTAGTTTCTTATTGTGAATTCCGTAATTTCTTAATTATCCGAACATCAAGTGTAAGTGTGATTAATAATAAAAGGATTTGATGTGATTTCAATATTGCAATAATGTGATTAAACAGTAATTATTACGTATATCTAATTAACAATAAATTCGAAAAGGATTTACTCTGGTTTAGTGACAAATATTCTAATCAACATCTTAAAAAGTGTAATTATTCTATTTTTCTTTATAGGAAAAGTAAAATGAAGCTTAAATACAACATCTCAACTACATTTGTATTATGGTTCTGGAGTAAGCATGGATACTAACAAATATCCACACACACACGCACAAACGCGTTCATGCCCATACCTAGACTCTTACTCATACCCACACCCACGCCTACAACCACACCCACATACACAACCAACCCACACACGCATATGAATTAGCACACGCACGCACACAGACAGACATCATGACCGATGTTGACGAAACTTTGTCAAACGTAAAATTATGTAATAAGTCGATTTAGCGGTAGTGAAGGAAAGGTTATTGCATAATCTACTACATCTACATATGTACATGCAAGTTGGAAGTTAAAAGTATTCCATGTAGTACTGACATGACAAATACGCCATTATAGATTGCTTGTTTCGCAACTAGGCTCATGCTTTCGTTTCTCATTATCCTCCACATACTTCCACTCAGTTTCTTTCCAGCATTGACCCTTCCTCCAATGTTGTCATTTATTGTTCCATCTATCCAGATATACTCGTCCACTTGTTCCACAATTTCATCTTGTAGAGTAAATGCTCTACTCTCCTTTCCATCTTCCTGATTGAACACCCCAATCTTAGTTCTATTCACATTTACCTTTAGGTCCATTCTCTCATAGAGCGTATCAAACTTCCTCAGAGCAGTTTCCAGCTCATCCGCAATGTCAAGTAAAAAGACTACCATATGCATACACCAGCACTCGTACATTTACGTCACCAACCATTACACCATTTGAATCGGTACATGCTTGCCTAACACACTTATCCATGTATACAATAAACAACCACGGTGCCATCACACAGCGCTGTCGCACTCCTTGCTCAATACTAAAGTAGTCACTCACACCTCCTCTCACCCTAGGACATGCCCGGCTACCGTTGTATACTGCCCTTATTCCGTTTATTAGACCTTTATTTACGCCATATTCATTTAACATTTCCCACTCTGTCGTGTGCTTTCTCCAGATCTACAAACACACGCTACAGCTTTCTTTTTACACTTAAACACTTTTCCCTTCACCTGCTGAAGAGAAACCATCTGATCAACACATCCTCTCCCTGGCATGAAGCCACCCTGCACATCCCAAATCTTAGTTTGTGTAGTTTCTTGTACTCTATCAATTTCCGAATGGTATATCAGGTATACTGAGCAAACTTATTCCTCTGTAGTGCTTGTAATCACTCTTGTTCCCATTTCCTGCAACATTCCGTTTTGAGCCACGTTTTGTATTTTTGGCCCATTTCCAGAAGTTTTTTCTTTCCCTCAAAATCATTTTGACTTTTCTCTCCTTCCACTTTACTTCCTCTTCCTCTTTACTTATTCTCACTGCCTCCTTCGCTTTTTTTTTTTGTTAATCTGTACACCTTCTACAATCGCTTTTTCTCAGTCTCATTTTTTGCTGCATCTATACGCATCTTTTTTCTTCCATACTGCCTTTATTTATTTTTTTTTTTTATGATTGTGGACCTGAACAGGCTAAATTTGGCCTATCGTGCTGAAGCACTCAGGTACACTTAGGAGGATGGCTAGAGGCATAATGAATTACCAATAGATGCCTATGAACAGCTACCTTAAATTTTATTATATCATAAGTGAGAGGAAAACAGGAACTAGGGAGATCATGCCAGAGTTTAGAAGCCGTGTAGAAAAATGTGGATTGCGCCCGTTTGGTACGACAAGTGGAGATTTTTGCTGCATACAGATGATTTGAATGAGCGAATCGACTGTTTCTCGCAAAGATAGCCCGAGATGGTATCAAAAAATATAATTCAGCAGCACAATAGCCGTTGTAATAACGATAATACAAAGAAAGAACTGAAACCATCCTTCTATGCCCAAGGGACTGTATGTGAGAAGTTAAGGGCGGGTCATTTATAAGCTTAATCGCTCTATTTTGAATACGATCAACGATGTCGAGAGCGTATTGGGGAGCACTAACCCAGAGGTGAGAATTATATTCCAGATGAGGCCGAATTTGGGCCTTATACTGCAGAAGGAGTTGTCAAGAGGTAAAGTACTGCTTAGATCTGTACAAAAAGCCTATTTTACGAGCAGCTGTTTTGGTAGCTGACAGAAGATGATCAACCCATGAGAGATTTGAAGATACAGTCATACCCAACAGAGTAATAGTGTGTGAAAACTTAAGAACTGAGCCATTAATACTTACAACAGGAAATGATCGATCTTTTTTGGCGGACACAAGGCAACACTGAATTTTGTTAGCATTAAATTTAACTAGATTATTGCTTCCCCATTCGAGAATACGTTGAATGTCTTTGTTGATTGAATTTGCCATTTCAGCTTTAATTTCTTGATTTGATATAGAAGGTAGATTATCACTATGAGTAGACTGAGATGAACTACAGTGAAGAGTGCTATCGTCAGCAAAGCAACGGATGGGGTTAGTTGCTGAAGAGATAAGGTCATTTATGTACAGCAGAAGAAGTGTAGGCGATATAAGGATCCCTGTGGTACGCCCCCGTTAATGCTAACTTCTTTTGAAAAAAAACCATCAACTACGATACGTATTCGTCTTTTGTCAAGGAAACTAGAAACCCAGTTGACGAGCGTACCATTTAACCCAAACGAGGTGAGTTTGGCAAGTAAACACTTATGCCAAACTTGATCAAATGCCTTTGAGATATCTAAATCGACTACAACGGTTTCACCGGCCTGCTCTACTGTATTGTTCCAAACTTGGGTCACATATGAAAGAAGATCACCTGTTGAACGACTTTGACTAAGCCCATATTGGTGGTCACTAAGGAGTTTGTTATTCACTCCACCAAGCACATTTTTTCTGTATACCTACAGTTTCCCTTCCACATATCTACACGTCACAATTAATAACACAGTTCTTCACGCTTATCTTTCAATGTCAGTGTCTTTTATTTGTTCTTCCCACACTGTTTCATTCGCATTCAACCCTTCACTCACCGCCTCTGTATGTTTCATTCTCGCACCATTATCTACTTGTTTGTCTATCCTAATTCTGGTCGTTCAGACTACGTTTGTTTTCCTTCTCTGGACCTGAACACACTCTCTATACAAACAAAAAGTGGTTCGATTCACACTCCGATCCGCGCATTACTTTTGTGTCTCACGCCAGGTTTCTAAGTCGTTCATCATACACTAACAAGTCAATCATACTTTTAGATTCACCTTTTTGGCATGTACGCGTATGCGCAATTTTATGCTTAAACCACGTATTAGGTACAAAGAGGATTCTCTCCACACAGATGTTCATCAGTCGTTCACTATTCTCATTCGCTCTTTGGTCTCCGAACTTTCCTAGAACGCGTTCAGTATGCTCTCTCTGTATACACACCCATCCGTGTATCTCACCCAATATCACCAATCTTTCGTTTGGTATACATACGTTCAACACATTATCTACATCATTCCAAAAGTTCTCCGACTCCGTCTCTTTCTCAATTCACCAGTGCATAGCACACAATAAGAAATATTCTTCAAAACTTTTATTCTAATCCACATTACCCGAAGAGATACCAATTCGTACTGTCTAAGACATCTTTTCGCTCTTTCACTTACGATCACCCAAAATCCTTTGCGCCATGCACTTCAGTCTCAACTCCTAAACGTAGTGCTAGGCTGCCATCCTTTCCTTTGCGTTTTGTCTCCGATACACACAGAATATCAAGCCACCTTTCGTACATTACATTCGCAATTTTTAAATTTCTTACCACGCATACCTCTAACATTCCACGTTCCGGCCCGCTATTCATTCCTTGCATAGTCGTCAGTAACGGGGCCTGTCTGTTTCAACCTTGACCGCCCCTTGTAGCCAGGTCGATCCTAGACAATTGTATTGTTTTCTTGAGTGATACCATGGTGGACAGACCGGCTACTAGCCAAATCGTGCCCGGACGATGTAGCATTCCCTACCAACGGTATCGTCCTACTACCGGACAGTTATTTATCTACTGCCCCGACACATTCTTTTGAGAAGATGAATAAAGGAAAGGGAACGATAGGATGCCAACATAGCATAACTGGGTGCTGTAATAAGCTGTAATCTAAATATACGAAAGTTAAATAAACCTAACAAAATCAACAGAATGAAAAACTAACAAAGAATTTTCGCATAATTATGTTTAGTCTTCATGGTTATGGATAACGGCAGATTATAGTGTTGATTTGCTTGCATCACTACTTTCAACCTGTGAAAAGAGTTGTTGAAGTAATCACGGTATATCCACGAAGGATATAGAATTTGGTTGTCAAAAGAAAACAGAAATCGTATTAACCTAAATAAATGTAAAAAAATGCAATGCAAATAGGCCGTTATTACTTTTTACTTAATCTATGATCGTTTTGTTTGAGTATCCTTTGTTTACTTTTGAAATAAACCTATTCAGTGCGTTAGTATTATTAATGTTTATGTGCTGCAATCTTAAATTGTTATTTTAGTTTAGGTCGAAATCTTCTGTTCATGCATGAAAGCTTATAGGTGCAATTTATACAACTTAGTTTTGATCTAGTTACATTTGTATTAATGATCAAATTTTATATCATAGGAGAAACTCTAGGGCAAGTACCAAAAATAATGGTGAAGGATTGGTAATCGTGAAATCCACAGTTATCAGTAAGTAAAGTGTTTGAATAAAGCCCTTTCTGTTTTCAAACGTAAAATTCGTCAATTGCGTCCAATCGATTAATGATTCGATCTTTTTGTCAATTGATAATGCAATTTCTCATATTTCTATAAGTTAATATTTTAAAAGCTTTATAGTTTCTCTTGTTAGCCTAGTGATTCTGTGGGCTGATTGATCTCTGGTACTAGCAACTTCCAACTTTACCTTGTTTTACCTGTATCGTATACAATCAACGTTTCGATGTGTTAGAAATACATAATTTATTCCATGACCCTTCATTTAACTTTATACTATCCACATACAGGTGAAAATCTATAAAAGCAAAATATAATAAAATTCGAACCCAAATTTGCAATCCATCTGGTTGTTTAATTTTTTTAATTGCCAACAAGACAATCTAAATGATGTAACCGCCTACAACGTTAAAATTGTGAAACGTGCTTTACACAGGTAGAAACATTTTACACATTAAAAACTTACATTATTGAAGCAAAGTGTGCATTTAAAACTAAAATTCGTTATCTTTAATGTTTCACAACAAGCCTATTTCAAAAGAATAACACGGCCCACTAGACCTTGATGGACCCGAGACTAGACGCAATTACTCAGCAGGTTCGTTACTTTACATATGTGAGTAGCTTTGGTCGGGCTCCCCAAGGAGATCACTAGCTACAAAATGCACTACCTCTATATTGATTTTATTGCTATAGGCAAGTTTAATATAATAAACCAATTTCTTGCAACATTCAAATGAATCCTAGTTCACTAAGAAATATGTGGCCATTGCTGTCGTCACAACATAAACGATTCCCTTTTATTGTATTTATATCTGTTCACGAATCTCGTCACATACATCAGTGCTTTACGAAACATTTTACATATACAAAGCTACTGGTGATGTGTAAGCTTAATCTCTTTTGTAACAAACCTACAATCAATCTTTGGGAATACATAACGTACACTCAATTGTTTTGAATTTCGCAATGATCATATTAAAACCGTGGTGTGATAACTGGGTAACCTTTTGCAACCTCATTGTTCAGAAACTTTATACCGATTTTTTCTCTATCGTTTTTCAGATAATTCGCTATTAAAAGCTGAAGAGTTATTGCTAATCGCGACTTCTTTAATAATTGTGGTCTTGGACAAGCTAAGTTTGGCTTATCATGCGGAGGTACTCAGGAACACTTAGAAGGATGGATAGAGGGATATTGAATTGTACAGAGATACCTATGAACGGTTACCTTACGTTTTTATATCATAAATGTAGGGGAAACAGTAACTAGGTAAGTAACTTCAGAGTTTAGAGGCCGTGAAGAAAGAAATGGGTTGCACCACTGTGGTACGACAAGTTGAGATTTGTACTGCATATTGATGTGAATTAGCGAACCGAATATTCCTAGTAAAGGTGGCTCGAGATTGTATCAAAAAGTGTAATTCAGTAGCGTACTAGCCATTGTAATACTGTAATACTTACGAAGGAACTGAAACGAGACATAGATCTAGTAGATGTGGGTTGGGGTTACCAGGGATTCCTATGAGTTCAGAAACCATTGGCATGAGAACACATGAAATAACATGTGTTTCTGCACAATGACCACCACGATGAGTAGCAGAGTAGTAAAAAAAAATTAACCTACTTCATTCAAAGTAAAATGTTGCATGATGAGCTTATAGAGCCACGTACTAGCATATATTAGCACAAAATCCGGTGCCTATTATCACTAAAAACATGGCATAATTCATTTTCTTATGAATACGATAGCGGTCAAATTGACCGCAGTTTAGAATTACATTGTAATGGCAAAATAAAAAACCCAAACTCTGAAAATTTTTTATTTTGCACATATTAATACACACTGAGTAAATAAATTCACCCTGAACGTATAGTTTCTTTCGTTACAATGCAAACGCATTTCCCTCATACTACCCTTTTACAGATTTTGCAATTGTCTTTTGATTTATTGGCACATTTTTTAGATTGACGTTCCTTTCGCTTGTTAGTTCATTGCGATCCATCTTGTTGATATGTAGTGGATTTCCTTGTACGTATGTTTCAAAATTCGATGACTTATGTATTGGTTAGTACATAAATTGTAAATTGTCCATGATCTTACTGCTGCTAAATCCAGTATGTTGAAAAATATTTGTAGAGACCACCTCCTGGAAGACGATTAGTTGTATGATTCCTTGCCATTTCGTATAGTACATCTACCCCACATTTAGTATTGTTGTAGGGTTTTACGGTTTCTCGTAGTTTCTTCTGCCCCTCATCTAGCGTTGGAAATTTATGGATACTACTGCGAATGCACACATTTTCCGATATTTGCGCTTGATCACTTAGAGAAATGTCGACACATACAAAAACCTTCGTAGAATATAAATCATTTCTCGATTTTTTTATAGCAGCTGGTAAAAATCTTCTATTTGGGTTCACAGTTCCATCTAGTGATCTCGACTCCTTTTGCAAACTGTTGGCAAAATTGTGAGATGTAAAAATATTATGTACAGGTACATTCCTGCCCTTTTTAGAAGGGTTCCATTAATTTCATCACAATATATTCAGATAACAACATATTAGTTGGTCTTGAATCGTCCTTGCCCAAGTAAGGAAATTCATTCAACGTATGTTCTGTTTCAACGTCAGCTGCAATCCAAAACTTTATACCAAATTTATCGGGTTTATTACTCATATATTGGGTGAATGGACATCTGGATTTTGTAGGAAATAGTTGTTCATCAATAGTAATGTTTCCTCCTAGTTTATAACACACCATACAGCTACTCCCAAATTTATTCCATACTTCAGATACTGCAGCAAACTTATCAGATTTTTGACGATCTCGACGAGTTGATTTTAAGTCAAATCAAATAAATTGCTTTCCTTGGTTGAAGATACTGGGGCCCTTGTTTTGTTCTACAATGGATCTACTGGAAAGTAGATCCTACGAGCGTGCAAACAAGATATGAAAGCGTATAATTCTTTCAAGAAATTGTCCATGGACTGCCAACCAATTCTCTACTTCAGTACGCTTCCTAACAGTACGACTCATAGAATTGTCAATAAAAAGCCTCCAACGTTTCGTTTAGCATATCCGGTTGGCCCAGCTTCTTCTCTAAGTATGTTATGACGAGGTACACGTCCCCGACTGTTGTTCAAATCACTCAGAATTCTCCATTTAGTACCGTCAGCTGCATCATATTCTACACTAATGTTTGATGTTCCTGGAAAACTGGGTAAATGTTCATCTTCGTCACCGTCACTACCGGTGCTCGACCATGCATCTTTCAAAAAGTAGGATGTACCCTCCTCTGATGATACTACACTATTATCAAAACGATTATCGCCGTCGGAATCGTACAGATTTAAATAATCAGTAAGATATTCAGACATCTTGAACGTAAAGTACCTAACTAAAGTTGTTGATTCAATGTGTACGAGTAGTTATACTTATTAATTTTTCAAACCCCCTAGGAAGTGGAAAGTTATTGAAAATATGATTATTGGAAACTATTTCACCTCTAGGAATGTTAATTAGCGGTTAATGTGAATGTTTAGAAATTTGTCTAATGCATGCAGATTAGGAAATAATTATGCGGTCATAATTACCGAAACCGTACTTAAAGGTAATTATGATAACGACAAGCAAGGCAATTATGTGCACAATGCAAACAAAACTTCCTAAGAAAGTGTATCATTAGTCACTTTTAGGAAAAGTAATAAAATTCTATTACAATTGGAACGACAGAAAAAAAGTTTGAAGCGAATTAAGATTTAGATCGATCATTTCGACCGCATCCGTACTTCTAGTGTTATTCCATGCTCAATAACAGCTCTATCCTATACAATAATGGGTTTTGCTGAATTATCTATTTAGGGCCTGATTTCTAGCTTTCTTTTCCACGTCACCAAACTGTGTACTAAAAATCTTACCTTGCCACTAAAAGCCCAAATAACCGTCCTAAATTTACCTCAAGTTATAATAATTTCGTTTACGTTAACTTTATATTGATAATCAATATTCGAAAATCTACGAATACTTCGAAAATTTACCCCTACGTCGTACGTTCGCATAATTTTACATAAAATTCTCTTAAACAGTGTAACTTGCTGCAACGCTAAATTACAAGACCTTGTAGTCTCAAAAAATTAACACGAATGCGTCGGTATAAAAATGGCAAGTGTGATCGCCGAGATAGTGGAATTGTTGTAACACGATCTGCTTAGCATTTGGTAGGTAATGGTTTCAATTCCCGTTACCGATTACCGTGTATGAGGGTTTTTCAGTGGATTTTCTCAACACACATAAAGCGGTATGGTCACTGCGTATAAGCAAACCATGTGCGGAATGATGGGATATTACATTCCGAACCCTAAATCTGTTCCTTCCCATCCCATTCCGACCGTACCAACCTTTAATCCTACTATGAACACATACTTAATGTATTTATGTTGGGAATCTATGTTTGTAGCTGAAGCAGCTTGGAAAGCTCAAGGACACTGCCTTCCCCCTTTGGGAAGAAATGAAATAGGTGGCCTTTTCCTCACATTCCTTGTAATGTCTTATAATTTGTCCTGAACGTAAATTAAATTTTATAGGAAATAACATAAATAATATACACTAAAACAATTTTTGTATGGAATTTATAAACCGGTACTGCAATTAATCTACAATTTTGCGACATTTTCCACCTTTGGTTAACTGTTCTCCTTGGTCACAAACTTTCAGTACCACGATAAGTCTTCGTGCTAGTACCTCAGAAGAATCCAATTCATTGCTTCCTTCACCTCAAACAGATAACTAAGCAGTCGTTCATAGAGTTCTTACTCACCTATTGAATCTAAGTCCGTGGATGCGTTATAGTCGATATTACTTAGATTCCGTTGATGTTGATTACTAATAGCAATTTCAGTACACTGCATGTACTTCAGTGCATGGGCAATGGTAAGAAGAAATATTAATTTGTTGGCAAGCATGGGTGCCGATTATTTAAAAATTAAATGAAGTACTGCTCTTAATCTAGGTTAACATGCTTATTATATAAATCTATACTTGTGGCTCTGCAGTTCCAAAACTATCTATGGTTTGTTTAAATGAGGTACTGACACAAAAAATTACCAATCCTTAGGCATAAAAAATGAGTGTTCTTTAATATACAATTTTGAATTTAAAAAAGCGTAATATCTAAGGGTTATGTGAGTAACATTAAGCTGTTTGTTTAGGATTTATGGTTTTTTTGTTTTGTAATATAATTATATTAAAAATTAAACACATATCCGTATTTGCTGATAATAGAGCGAAACCACAAATTATTCATAAGATTAAAAAACTATTAAAAAATAACTAAAGTTGTTTATATTAATTAAACCATGAACTACTACCATTAAAATTGAGTTAACTATCATTGATTTTATATATTTATATGTATGTATGTATATATATATATATATATATATATATATATATATATATATAAAAAGTGAAAATTGTGATTTTACATTTGATTTTTTCTGGGTTTAATTGAAGAAATAGAATGAAACGAAAAACAGTTTACATTGCCACTTTAATTTTACACTCATGGTAATAAGTAATTTACGGTACGTTTCGCCTTTTTGAAACCATCATTAACTTTGTTTTTTCAAATACGGTCCTGCTAAGTTAAATATGTGTTTTGAAAGATGTGTGAATTACAAATTCAACGATGTAAAGTACATGATAGTTGATCTACGTTTCAGACCCTTTTTCGACCATTTTCACTATTTTCCAATTTTCTGCGTTATTCTCAATGCTAGAATAAAAATAGTAACACCATTTTATGCCAGTACGTTTTATAAACTTTTAAATAATAGAATAGAATTCTTCATTTGGTTTTAGAAATTGTTGTAAACATCATCCACTTACGTGGATATATGACCCCAATAAATACTCGCTTATTCGGAAAATAATTTTTTATTCCATGTTCCTGATATAAAACACAAAGTAACAATAATTTGCAAGCCTACTAAAAAATAACTAACTAACAACAAAATTACATATATTTCTGAAATTGGAATAAATATTGTTTTCAGAATAAGCATTTAAGTAAGTGCTATTTCAGCGTCGCTTTTCAAAAAATGAATAAGATTGCAACAATATGAAATACCAACTAAAAATTTTTATTCTAGCATTGAGAATAACGCAGAAAATGGGAAAAAATTGAAGATGGTCAAAAAAGGGTCTGAAACGTAGATCAACTATGATATAATTTACATAGGTGAAGTTGTAATTCACAAATTTTTCAAAACACATATTTAACTTAGCAGGACCGTATTTGAAAAAACAAAGTTAATGATGGTTCCAAAAAGGCGAAACGTCGTACCGTAAATTACTTATTACCATGAGGTGTAAAATGAAAAGTGGCAATGCAAAACTGTTTTTGCGTTTCATTCTCTCTTCAATGAAACCCACAAAAAGAAAAAATAAAATGTAATATCGCGATTTTCATTTTTTTCCAAATATCTCATCACACTATAGAAATATTTTGAATTTCTTAACGGCATTTTATTGACCCCCTAAGTGCCCACCTTGTCTTCTATTTAACCTACTTTGTAGCTCTTTCCATTTACGAAATTTCCATAGTGGCCCTCCTTATATATGTATATATATATATATATATATATATATATATATATATATATATATATATATATATATTGTACATATGACAAAACGCGTAAATACGTATTTTAGGGTGGGCTCCATAATATACCTTTTGTATGTGCAGTACATACAGATTGGTTCTAGTCATCACGCTTCAGAGGTCGCTTTTATATACACCTTGTCTGGATATACTAACGTGACCTTGTGTAGCCCAAGTAGTGGCAGCTATGTCCGGGCTCTTTAAGGGTTACTTTGTATTTACCAAATGAGTCCGAATTTGAGACATCGATTTATTTGCAAATTATTATGTTAAGAAGCGCCCACAGCATGGATAAACAAAAATAAATATAATATTTTTTTAAGAAAGAGATGTCCAAAAATTAAACTATTGAAATGTAAATTGTTAATGGTTAGTTTAATCTATTCTTTTGTAATTGTGAGATGCAATAAAATTGCGATAACAATCAGTTTGAAACCAGTTAGTATAGAAATAATATAGGAACATTGAAAATTCTACACAATCAATTTAAAGATATGTGTCTACCTGCGTAATACAATTCAAGAAAAGCCTTTGTCTGATGCCTAAATTATTTCGGTTGTATAGGATTGGGGGAATATTTAATTATACGCAAAAGTAATATACAAAGTAGGAAACTATAGTATCAGATTTTTAGAATTATTTCTTTTCAGTTTGAAGTGCAGAAAAACAAACAATATTAAGTATTAAACTAATTCTTACCTTGTATCTTCACTTACATGTGAGATAAGTCTACAGTTTATATTGTAGTTGTCAAGATTTCAATTTGAATGTTAAAATTCAGCGTACTTTCTTAAAATGAAATTTTTCGTGAATTACTAATATTTTATGTACCCAATATTTTTTCACTTTTAGGTTAAAACAATGTGTGATTTATGTTCAATTAGCTTTAGCAATCAAGACAACACAAAAAATGGTTACTGTTGTCTTAATTTTAATAAAAAATCTCTTATTCACGAACATTGTATATTATTGTAACACCTGTATAGGTATAACATGTAAAACTATCTACTACAGAATGGCCTATAAAAAATGACGTTTTTTACGAAAAACTTTATTTAATGATAAAATAACAAATAAAAACTTTAATTTACTAATGTATAAACTATTTTAAAGTAATATCTTTCGCCATCTTGCTGCAAGATCTTCAATCCCACGACGGTACCATGTAGCATCTTTGGAATTAAAGAATTTTCGGTAGGCAGCTTGAACTTCCTCGACACTAGTAAAATTCCGTCCACGAAGGAAGTGCGCCATCGATCAGAATAAGTAATAATTGGAAGGTGCTTCTTCCTCATCCAGCTTATATCCCATAAGCTGGATGAGGAAGAAGCTGTAGTATGAGGTCTGGCGTTGCTTGTTGCAGAATTTGCCGTCCTCTGTTCACCAATTCAGGGTAAAGCCGACTTAGAGCATCATGCAACCTATCTAACTGTTGACCGTAAAGGTTAGCATCAATCGTCTGCCCATCAGGAACCAACTCATGGTGAAGAACCCCTTCAAAATTACACAACCTTCTTTTGAAACCTTTCTCACTTGGAAACCGGCAATAAAGGTTGCCCAACAGTAATCCACTGATTTTCTGTGCTAGGATTATTGAATTAAATCCACTTTACAATCGCAAGTAACGATACGTTTAAAGAAGCGTTCATCCCAAGGATTGGAAAGCATTTGATCACAAACCTGAACTCGCCTTTCTGCAATTGCTGGCGGTAAGTCGTGAGGAACGGTTTCTTTGGAATACCCAAGTTCTGCTGACAACTTACGCGTACCTGTCGATGGATTTGCTTCAACAACATCTCGATGTTCAGCGTTACTTAACGAGTTGGGCCGACTAGACCCTTCTTTCTTTTTGAGACCTCTATCTCCAATAGCAGATTTTCTAAACCAGCGCTACGCCGTACGAATGTTTACTATTCCTACCCCTTCCACTTCGCATATTTTTAACTGCGGCGGTTGCAAGGAACGTTTTGTCTCCAGTAGTGACGTTTATTGCTAGTTAGAAACAAAAGAATATCAGAAGAAAATTAGACGGGGACATTAGCCTGCTTGATTAGTTTTTAATGCTTCATAGCATTAAGATCTAAAATGTTTTCTAGACAGGATCAGAATGGCTCAATAGGAAACTCTAAGAAAACGACATTTTTTATGGGCCAGCCTTATATTTTTGCTATTGAAGGTTACAAATTTAAAAGTATCTGCACTAATTTCAACGCTACATTTACAATTAATGTTATCCGCGGGTTCGTCAACTACTTGGCCTGGTATTGTTAACGCAGAGTTTATTTAAAATTGCATTAAATAGTATTAGAACATTGACCCAATTTACAGTATCTAAAACTCGCCCTTTTAGTTTCAATGTGAAACATTTTTTTCGCCCATAATGTCTAAAGTCGGCCTTGTATGTTTATATTTAAAATATTCTTTTTTGCAGTTCTACAAGAGTACCTGTAAATTCATATTTTGTAAACTTTTCCTGGTATACTCTAAAAACGTTTTTAAAAATTTATAAAACATTTAAGTAAAGCCCTGGTTTTAAGAAAGTGTTTAGAATTCAAATGCACTCATGCGAGTATTTGTCGAATATGAATCCTCCACTCGTAGTAGATCAGATAATATGGGATGTGACTCCTAACCAAGCCGACCCTGTATTTTATCCCTACAAACACTGAATGAAATTATAACAAATGTGGGAGCCATATTTCTAAAAGAAATTTGGAGCCCGTATGGTTATAAACAACATATACGTACAATCACCCTCCACTTTTCTTTAATCCTTAATTTAACCCCTATACAAAAATGTCAAAAACCGACCTGTGGTACCACCCCTGTTCAATAAGAACTTATCCAAATGTTAATCTCCTAATGGAATTAACCAGGAAAATCATATCGACCTTCAACTCCATGCTTCATGCGCTTAAGGAGAGCATTTTTTTAAATCGTTTGCTGTTTCGCACCTCCTCCATGTAGGCTCTCATACCTGAAAATTTCATGTTTATAGGTTAAATAGTTAGGACTGAGGGTTGATGAGTGGATTAGTCAGTCAATTATCTGTTACGGTCGAAAATGAAACTAAAACGGTAGGTAACAGATAATTAGAGTATACTGGACTAGCTCGGTAGGACACAGGGCGTGGGCGTGTTTTTGAATGTAAAAATACTGAAGGTGGTTAGTCGTATTGTCGAAAGTAGCAGATAAGGGTGCGTCATAATTAGAATAAAGTCAAGTGAAAGGGCGCCAGACTATTATTAAGACGAAATTGGTAAGAATACACCAGGGCACACGTAGATAAATCAGTCTTCAACAGTCAAAATATCTCACTTACCTTACGTTGGCTATCTCCAGTTGCACGTTGGAGATGCTTCGAAACTTTAGCTCTAGAACAAATGTTAAAAATATCCACACGCTCAGATACCAAAATAGCGTGGGCGCAAATCTTTAACTTTATATTTCGTTGCGTTACCCCCAACGCTTGTGAACAAAATAATTCAAACACAATAATAAAAAAAAATGAACGTTAAATGTTACGCTTAAATCTCATTAACTCAAATTTAAATACTACTCATCTTCAAACCTCTGTCATTAATTGAACTCCAAACTAAAATAATTAAACACACACAAGATAAACGTCACTTAATATTCCTCTAATCGGTTACGTTAAATATTTAATAAAACTCAAAAAAAAAATTCTTGAACGATTCAATTGTAGGAAATTACCACTGGTTACTTTTAAAATGAATCAATAAAAAGATAATGAAATCAAAATTTAGCTCTCAATTAACTGTTTAGTTTGAATAATAAAATTACTATAAAACGTGGTAGAAACGATATGCCCTTTTCCATAAATGATCAAGAAAGATTGTGTCCTATTATCGCCTTTACACGAGAACCAACAGGGTAAGCAAGCTTTTCCAAGTAAGCAACGCTTATCTAGTCAACAATACATATGCACTTAAAGTTTAATGAGTTCGTATTGTAATCCAGCTAAATCTTGCCTGCTCTTATAATAATCATTTTTAGTTGAAAGTGAATCGGTAAACTGTACTGTAAAAGAATCTTGGCACCGTTCATCAAATGGAACAACTTGGAATTTTATCTCGCAATAACAAACGGCGTTTTTAAATATATTTTAAACCTCAAGAAAATTTATATAATTTCAATCCTAATTTTAAATTAATTCAAACAAAGAAATTCATTTTGAACTAAATACGACAAATTCTAATCCGAGATACACTATAAAACAAACGATATATCAATTTAATTTAACTTTATGGAGACACATAGAAACACCAAATTTCGTTAGTGTGAAAGCGAGAACTGAGTAAACAGAAAAAGAAACGAAAAGAAAAAAAATACGTACATATATAGAGCGTTCAAACACACATTACACAACTTTGTGATTCATATATAAAAATTATTAAAATCGTGATAGCCTTAGTTTTCATAACATTATTACGAAATTGTTAAAAACAGGACGAATGCTCATTTACCGGTTACTATTCTAAAAATGTAATTAATCCATCTTAACAACTTTTAAAATATTAAAAGTGTAAGGTAACCTATAAACCATTTATGGGTTAAAGCGGTGAGCTAAACTTTACTTCGGGTCACTAGTGACTTATAATTTTACTTGAACACTCAATGTTGTTTTTTTTATTTTTCTTATTCCTTTCACTTAGCTTTTCCTTAAATACTACCTTACAAACTCATTTATTGATATTTACATTATGTTGAATGTGAAATTAGATTTATTTGGTAGAACACTGTACTACGACAGGCTGAAGCTGTTCATTTTATGGGCATTTGCCTCATTGTATTGTTTTTTCTTCATATTTTCGCAATATCAATTTAAAAGGGATTTAATTTTTCACACATCCCATAGGAAATTTTCACACACCGTTATATTTAAATGTATAAATATGTTTCCTGGCGGACGCCAGAAATGTTGGCGAAGTACTAAGCACACTATGGCCAGTACATAAGCTTTCATTTGTCAGACGCACGTTGTAGTCAAATCAAACGGTTTTATCAACGTTTTTTTGTAAAACTATGAAGCTTCCTGCTTGGTATCGAGTATGAGTATATGTATAAAATAATTGCCTTTATATACAATATTTATAATGTTGAAATAGGTCAATTCGTCGTAAAGGTAAGCACCGGTAATTTCTAGTATCAGAGTTCTTTAGTCTTCTATATGTACTATATTTGAAACTTCTCTGGAACAAACCTAAAATCAGCTTTTTTGACATCAACTAAATCTACCATTTTGATATAAATTATTATTCAATAAATCAACTAAGGTATAAATTTCATAAATTTTTATTGTTTTGCTAGAAATGAATTATAGGAAAGGGTTGGATAAAAGCTTTAAACTATACGTGAGTTATTATATATAATTCACTTAAAAAAATTAGCCTGTTAATTAAAAATGTTCACAAGCTAAATTTTTTTGTAAAATATTTGTAATATTACTCACTAATATAATAAACTATTATTATCTTTTACTTTATGAATTTTTAAAAAAAATTGGTCCATTTTTTGTGCAATCACAATTACGATAAAAAACATAAGTTTATATTGTCGTTCTATTCAGTAGTATTAATCCAAGAATGAAAGATAAAGATATTAACACCGCATACGGAAAGGTTAAATAATCGTAATTAAAAATTATTATTAATTTTATTAAATACATAAATAAAAAGTTTACCTCAGTAGTTCAGACCTGACTGTACTTTCTAGAGTACGCTACCAACCAAGGTTCAAGCCCCAATCGATGCATATTTTGTCTTTATGTTTGTAGAACTGATGTAAATTCTAAATATTTAGAATTTACATCAGTTCTACATACATAAAGACAAAATTAAATTAAATATTTAGAATTTACATCAGTTCTACATACATAAAGACAAAATTTGCATCGATTGGGGCTTGAACCTTGGTGGCGCAGTTGGTAGCGCGGTACTCTAGCAAAGTACAGGTCGTAGGTTCGAATCCTACTCGAGGTAAACTTTTTATTTATGTATTTAATAAAATTAATAATACTTTTTAATAATTATATAATTACCTTTGAACTTATTCGTTCATAACAAAAACTTATAATAATTAAATAATCGTATTTAATATACCTTCTTGTCCTTGTTTATTATGTAGAAAAAATTAACTATCACAAATGATTTATTATTATATCATTTTATACTTGATTAGCGCATAATAACAAAAAGGTAGCATAGCACATTTAATACTTCTTAATTTTAACCACTAAATGGTATACCACTTAGAAACTTTACGGTAGTGACAATGCATTTCATTTATTACAATGAGTAATGGGTTTAAGTTAAAAAATGAATGGAACTTTTGTGATGAAACAAAGTGTTAATTGCAAACACTCTGCACTTATAACAAGAACTAAGATTCAGAGATGACTTATTTATAGTACCTTTAGAAAAAACGCTGCAAATTGTAACAATACTTCCACATCAAAAATTTTAATTATCCTATCAAAATGACATTTACACTATTTGTTGTACAGAAAAATTATAGGGACAATACTCACAAATAGATCAATGTCATTTAATTTATAACAACTTAAATGCCCTAAATATGGAATGGAAAAATTTAATACAGTATTGCCAAAACCTGGTTGCGTCTATGCCTAGACTATTAACATTCCTGATAGAGAAGAATGGAGCTATGATTAAGTGAAGTTGTTAAATTTGTTACTAAATTCTAAAATATAATTTGTTCAAATTTATTTTTAAACTGACATACCGTCAAAATATTTTCATCTCTAGTGTTCACACTAAGTTCGAGATATTAGCAAAAAAACTATTAACTTAAAAAAAAAATTACAAGAATTCTTTTCGATCACAAATTTGGTTTTCTATGTAATGCCAAAATTTAAAAAAAACCGTGTGGACGGGTAGCAAAATCTGTTTATTTGTAAATATTTCGAAAATGACAAATTTTTCGAAAAAATTGAAAAAAACACTTTTTGTCAAAAATTGTATTTCCTATCTAATGGTCTTTTTGTTTTTTAAATATGTTAAGTAGTTCCGGAGATATTTAGGAAAAACCTGTTTTTTGAAGTGACGTTTTTTTGCTAATATATTGTAAACTGTTTGTTGTACAGAAAAATTATAGGAATAAAAAATACTCACAATTATATTACTAATTACACATTAAAAGTATAAAAATATAAAATTATCCCCCAATTTTACCCCTTTCCTCATACCCCATTGACCGCAAATACAATGAATCGCTTTGGGTAGTTGACACCTATATGTGCGCCAAATTTGAAGTTGATAGGTTAAGTCCTTGGAAAGTTATGGAGCACACACGCTCACACAGACACACACGCACAGACAAGATTTTTTTTGCTCTAATCTTGTTTTTAGACGTTTTCGGCCATTTTAAAGCGATTGAGCAAATAAAAATTTTTGACATATTTTGAGCGATACAGTACTTCCCATCCGTTGGATGTGGAAGTAATTGCGTATAACATAACGAACAAGCATCCAGTAAGTGTATTGTTTCAAATATCGTTCTATCATGGATAAATTTATTTATTATTGTTAAAAGTACTAATAAAAATTTTTAAATATTGAAGATGATAGTATTATTAAATTAAAATAATCGATTGCACGTATCACATTGATTTTTAATTGCTATTAGGATCAAAGAAGTATTATTTTAATTGTACAAATGTTTCAAGCTCTCAAATGTATTATGCCATATTATATAGTTGGTCTTTGATGTGCTGCTACAGTTTGCTTTTATGGCGGCAACATTGTCGGGACTCACTACCTAAGAGTATATACTTTGTGTATAACAAAACGAGTTGTGTAAACAACCCCTTCCTCGGGATACAAAGCGACCTGATAACATATCGTGCTCAACAGAGTACACTTCGTACCTATATTACACATTAAAAGTAAAAGTATAAAAAGATTTTAAGCACACACTAATTCCTTTTTCTAATAAAAGATCTATTTTACTAAAAAATCTTCTTAAATATAATATTAAACCCGTTTTTGAACCTCAAAACAAAAATTCAATGTTATTTACAAAACTAAACTCAAAAACACCAAAAGAACAAAAAACAAACACCGCTTACAAAATTAATGAAGTTTTAGAAGTTTTCAATAACTTCGGTAATAAATTAATATTTACAGTAGAATTAGAAAATGATAGTAAAATACCGTTTTTAGACACACTTATTATAAGGAATGGATCTAATCTAAACTTTAATTGTTATCAAAAACCTACCCATAGTGGAAGATACCCTTAACTTTCATTCAAATCATCTTTATAACACTACAATTAGTGTAATTCATAGTATTATAGATAAATGTTGACAAATTTCTGATCCCATATTTAGGCCAAAACAAATTAAAAGTATTATAAACACTTTTCAGAATAATAATTATCCAAAATCATTAATTATCACAACAATTAAAAGAAGAATTCACCTTTTTTATAATAACTACCAAAATTCTAATAAACCTCAAAAAGATTTTAAGCACACACTAATTCCTTTTTCTAATAAAAGATCTATTTTACTAAAAAATCTTCTTAAATATAATATTAAACCCGCTTTTGAACCTCAAAACAAAAATTCAATGTTATTTACAAAACTAAACTCAAAAACACCAAAAGAACAAAAACAAACACCGTTTACAAAATTCCTTGTAACAACTGCAGTAAAATTTATATTGGAACTTCTTTACAACCTTTAAATAATGGACTGACCCAACATAAATCTGACGTAAGATTAAAACGTAAAAGTACCGCTTTGGCTATACACTCAATTGAAAGCAAACATTCTTTTAGTTATGATGAAACGTTTTAGATATAGAAAACAATTACGAAAAAAGGTTACTGTTAGAAATTAATAGTAATAATGCATATAGCAGTAAGAGAGATTTAGATAATTTTCCAACAATTTATAACTCCTTTTTCTAAAATTCATAGTAGGTTTACTTCTATATATATATATATATATATATATATATATATATATATATATATATATATATATATATATATATGTATATGTATATACAGGTGAATCTTATCTAATCAGCCAAAATTAAAGGAGTACTAGAACTCATCATTCTAAGCAAAAAAGTTTATATGTAGGTGGGTCCGGAAATGCTTTGTTTCCGAGATACAGGGTGTCAAAGTTGAAAAAATAAATCGCCTTTTATTCTATATCTTTCGACTGTTTCGAAATAATTTCATGAAATTTTTTATATGGGGGTTTTTTGGGATGACAAATTCAAATCTTTTCTGCTAAAAAAAGTGAAGTTGCTAGAGCAGACACATAAGTAAACAAGTAAGAATCCCTATTGTTAAACCTGTCAAAAGAATACCCTCCGAAAATGTGTATGCATCATGAGTTTTAAATGCATTTTTCTCGGAAAGAGTTGCTCCTAGCGACTTCACTAAGATATACCTTTTTTTAGCAGAAAAGATAGAAATATCGATTTTTCTAGTCCAAAATGGTATACAGTGTAGCACAACAAAATTGCGACGATTTAAAGGGGTCGAAATGGTTGCCGCTAGCGCCCCCTGGAAACCACAACTAAATGGACCACAAATTTAAATTTATCATCCCAAAAAACCTCCACATACGAAATTTCATGAAATTATTTCGAAACAGTCGAAAGATATTGAAGAAAACGCGATTTATTTTTTCAACTTTGACACCCTGTATCTCGGAACCGAAGCATTTCCAGACCCATGTACATATGAACTTTTTTGCTCAAAATGGTGAGTTCTAGCACTCCTTTAATTATGGCGGATTAGATAAGATTCACCCTGTATAAAACAAAATTAATAAAGTTTTAGAAGTTTTTAATAACTTCGATAATAAATTAATATTTACAGTAGAATTAGAAAATGATAATGAAATACCGTTTTTAGACATACTTATTATAAGGAATGGATCTAATCTAAACTTTAATTGGTATCAAAAACCTACCCATAGTAGAAAATACCCTTAGCTTTCATTCAAATCATCTTTACAACACTAAAATTAGTGTATTTCATAGTATTATAGATAAATGTTTACAAATTTCTGATCCCATAATTAGACCAAAACAAGTTAAAAATATAAAAACTTTTCAGAACAATAGTTATCCAAAATCATTAATTATCAAAACAATTAAAAGAAGAATTCACCTTTTTTTACACTAACTACCAAAATTCTAATAAACCTCAAAAAGATTTTATATACGTATCAATTCCTTTTTCTAATAAAAATACTGTTTTACTAAAAATCTTCTTAAATATAATATTAAACCCGCTTTTGAACCTCAAAACAAAAATTCAATGATATTTACAAAACTAAAACCAAAACGCAAAAAGAACAAAGAACAAATTCACAAAATTCCTTGTAACAACTGTAGAAAAATTTATATTGGAACTTCTTTACAACCTTTAAAGAATAGGCTTACCCTAACATAAATCTGACGTAAAATTAAAACCTAAAAGTACCGCTTTGGCTATACATTCAATTGAAAACAAACATTCTTTTAGTTATGATAAAACATTTTACATATAGAAAACTATTACTAGAAAAGGTTACCTTTAGAAATTAATAGTAATAATGCATACAACAGTAAATAATTTTCCAACAATTTATAACTCCTTTTCTAAAATTTATAGTAGGTTTATTTATATATATATATATATATATATATATATATATATATATATATATATATATATATATATATATATATATATATATATATATATATATATATATATATATATATATATATATATATATATATATATATATATATATATATATATATATATATATATATATATCAAATGCTTGCCCTAATTTACGTACTTTACGAAATACAACCTAGAAAAACAAGTAAATCGCAAATTGCAAAAATAAATGTAATAGGTGTATCATCAGTCCTAAAGATAAGAAAAGAGGAATTCACCCAATACATATCATTTTTATTCGGCATATATGTGTTAAAAGGAAAGTCCAGAAAATAAATGGTAAGATTTTAAAAGTGATTTATCAGTGCTTAACCTAAGGTGGGAACTTTTTTTAGGCTTGCCTCGAAATAAAGTAAAATTTGAAAAGCTTTACCTACCTGTACGAGCTGCGCATAAAATGAAACGAGAACTTATGTTAAAAAAAGAGGATTAGACAAATATTGACAGTATCACAGTGGGATTATAGCAAGGAAACACGTGAAACACAGTGAAGCATTAAATTTAATATTAAGAGAAAACAAGGTACTAGTTATAATATATTTTCGATATGTAATAAAGTCCACCAAGTCTATTTAGTTTTGTTTAACATTCGTACATTTTTTTTTGCTATAACTGAAATCAATTTTCAGTTTTGCGTTAATGAAGCCCGTGCTCAAGATAAACAAAAGTAAATTTTCAATGCGTAAAACCCAACAATATTTGTCTTACTTGCATATAATGCGTTTCACATATTATAATTGCATGCATTATCAGTGCACCTATCAACTGACAACTTGCGGCCATAACGTTATATAAGCTTTTGCTGCATAAATGTTTACTCCGTTGGGTTAAAAAGTAAAACAGGAAAAGTTGTAACGTTGTGGTTTTATTATTTAAAACAGCGGATGGAATGCTTCAATAATTTGAATACATCCGAGAGGTAATTTTTCGATGCTTTTAAAAATTTAATATAAAACGAAAAATGCAATATAGCATTTTATTAATTGTTGAATGTACCAGTAAATGTTTGTCATTTATTAAATTTCAATTTCGTCATTATTAGTTTTTTAACCGAATATATTATTAATAAAACGGATTCGATTCGGGGTTTTTCATTTTTCTTTCATTTTATACGTACGTTGAATGTACATTAATAATTATGCTCACAAACTAATTTTTGTGCAGCCATTGTAACAAAGTCCGATACAGAAAAAATAGTACATGTTTTTCCCTGTTTTATGCATGCAACGGCATTTTAAAGATGTTTTAATATTAATTGGTAATACAAATAATTGATTTGATTATAATTGTATAATGTGATGTTTGTGTTTTTTTGTAGTTTTAATATTTGCAAATTTGTATAGTTTTTATTGTATATTGAATTTATATGTTCCTCTACCTAGTCAGAAAATGAAAACGTTGCCAAAAAGTAAATATTAATGAGCAGTTGGTTAGCGCGGCACTCTAGAAAAGTACAGGTCGTAGGTTCAAATCCCACTCGAGGCAAACTTTTATTTATGTATTTAATAAAATTAATAAGCTTTAATTTTTTGAAAATGTTTATGGAAATGACTGTTTAATAGAAAAATTTAAGATTTTCGAAAACTATATTTTCCACGCAAAATTAAATTTTAAACAGTATTTTGTTGTACTATGATCAATACTTTGTGTTGCTCACAAGTAAAGTACTTGTTAAATTGTGACCAAAGACTGAATCTACTTATTAATTCTTCATTATTGACATTGTTGGTGATGAATAAACCAATTTACCTTTGCAGCAGATTAGGATTTGGAAAAACATTTTTCTTCCTTACTAATCGTGTTACACCATTTACTATTTTGCCTTATATTTTAAAAACCGATGAACAAAGTATTTAAAAAAATAGAATATGGTTATGTTTCTCAAAATGATATGCGTTCATCTTCATAAACTCTTGTAACAAGTAATTACATGCTATTTTACTAATTATTGGTCCTTAACTCAGGTGTAAATAAAGAAAATTTGAGTTTCTGACGTTTGAAAAATATAAAATAGGAATCCTTTCCCTAAACTCCCTGCCTTGGGTGTCAAAATCCTGCATAGTGCAAGTGAAGGCCTTTAGAGGTCGGAATTGATCGATATAAATTTCTATTACTCAAATTAAGAGGTTTCCGTGTTTTTGGTTCTTGTTTAAATTGAATATTTTACTTAGTCACAATTTTCTCAGGGTTGGTGGACGATTAGTGTAGGGAAGGTTGAATAAAGTTGATTTGGTTTTTGGCGTATGATCTAAAAATGACATAAAATACAGGGCGTTGTATTTAGGGAAACCTAACTTTGATATGTTACAGTCTTCTGAGCCACCCTGTATAATTGAGGGTAATTTGGTTCCATTTCTTAGAAATGTTTTTCAAGAAGTCAGGAACTGTGACACGTAGTTGACGTAAATAGTGTATATTGATGTACCTAATATTAGTGTTCTGCATCGGTAGGTTGAGATTTACGTGTGTGACTACGTGTAACAGGAACATGTCGCTCTAGTGAAGAATCGTGTACTTCATTATGCGTAATTGCTGTCATTTGTGATGATTTATCAAAAGGAGCTGGTGTTATGCGTCGTATAAGAGGTTTCCGTATATGTGGTAGTCGTTGGCCGACATCCCTTTCGTTCAATGGGTGAGGTCATCTCTCTACTTCGATCGCTTCTCTGATTATTCTTTTTTGTTGTGTGTTTTCTGGAGCGAGCAATTCAACTCCGTCAATGCTAATTTTATGTCCAGTTTCAACAGTATGACTTGCTAAGTATGATGATAGAACTTTTTGTCTAATCGAAAGGTTATGTTCTTGCTCCCATACAGAAATTCTTCTATTTGTTTGTCCAATGCAAGATTTAAAACATACGTTACATTTTATTTCATAAACACCTTGGTTTTCGCCAAGAACTTTATCTTTCGGATTAAGTAATTGTGAAATGGTGTTATATGGCTTGAAAACCCCTTTTGGAAATTTCCCTGTAATTCTGTCTGTGACACCTTTTATATGCTTTCTATTATGGTTTCCAGTTGGATTAATGTGAACTGTACGTTGTGTTTGTTGCTTCTCTAATATTTTATTAATATGAGTTGAATTATAACCATTTTTTAATAAAATTGAAACAAGGCTTTGTAATACTCCCAGTCGATGTTTTTCATCTGTTAATCGAAGTGATCTTATCATAGTATTTCAACTACAGCGTTAAGTGGGTATCCTTTCTATAAATCGTGTAATCGAAACTACCTTGATAGTTTCTTATTATGTGAAAAACTAGAAAAGGTAGTGGACGGTTTGCTTCTTTCTCTACAATAAATTTTATGTTGGGATGAATGCTGTTTATGTGAGTCAAAAATTGATCAATGGTATTGTGGTCGTGTGACCAACCAGTAAAAATGTCGTCAACATACCTATACCGACATTTTCGTTTTAGGTCAACAGTGGTGATTGCTCGTGATTCAAAATCATCCGTGTAGATATTATCGAATGTAGTAGAAAGTGGAGAACCCATCGGCGCGCCTTCTATTTGTGTATAATATTCATTATAGTACATAAAATAAGTAGAGTTCATGCAATGCCTTATAAGTTTTATGATATCACATCAATATTATATTTGTTTTGGAGAATTTCAATGGTATCATTAATCGGAACTTTAGTGAACAAAGAAGTAACATCAAATTATATTATGGATCTTTTTCGTTGAAAGTTCCTGGAAAAGAAAATAAATTCCTCTATTCAATTGATCTAGTTTACTCCTTTGGTTTTTTATCACTCTTCTTAATAAGTATAGACTTGTCTTTGTTAAACTTTGTTGTGAACCATTTATGTCAGGTCTTGGTTGTAAAATTTTTATTTGCTCATTGATATTTTTTTCCCATTGATAGTGTAAACGCAGCTTTAGTAAACGTTAACCACAGCCAAACAATGTATTCTATTTAACAATCAAGATCGGGTGCGATATCTCTCCTTTATCGTATCACTTGCTTTGCAATTGCGATACAGGCAACATTTTCGAACCGTTGTTTTGGGTGTTAATCTTATATACCAGGTTTATTATTGTAATTTGGACAGGAAAAACGGAAATTACCGGATAATGCGATAATTAATCCAGTAAGAGCTTTATAATTGTTTAACCTCCGTTACTCCTATCGAGGGATTGCGTTTGGTCGATAACTATATCCAAAAACGTACGTAAAATAAAACTTAAATTAACATTATCTACCATATTCTATTGCTTACAGGGTTATTTTTATGCTTTTTTTGGTGCCTCTGTTCCGCCTATATCTCACTGGCTACACTTTTACCTTTTTTTGCTTTTTTTTTTATTGACGACTGTGGTTCGAAATTAAATCAATCAATTTTACAAGTACCGTCAAGGACAATGACCGTTGCAACACAATCCCACTCTAATCCTTGGCTACACACCTGAAGCCGGTCAAGTACGACAATCCACCTGCATCTAAAGAAAATAAACCTGATAAGTGAATGCTTAGTATAACCGCTATTCTTTTTTTTTGTGCTTTATGCCGCCGCTTAATTAACTAATTTTCTCCACTGGCTGTATCCAATGCTTATTACATGTACTACAATTTTTAAAGGGGGTTATTGCGCTTTGTTATATAACGTAAATTAGGAAAAGAATTCATTGTGTGAGTTATGTACAAACTTTAATTTTGGTGATCACTAGAAAACGATTAGCTAAAGCAATTTGTTGGTGTTTAACGCCTGCTTTTTTTTTACTTTCCTTTAGTTAGATCGTCTATCGCAACTATAATCCGCTTTAACGGTATATATATATATATATATATATATATATATATATATATATATATATATAATATACCGGGTGTTTGTGAAAAAGGACGAGTGCATTGTTAATTAATTATTGTTAAATGTATGCTTTGTTGCAAAGGGTTAATCCTCATATTGTGTCTTATAACACGTTTGATTAATCAAGTGATTTACTTATGTATTTTTTTCCCTCGAATATAGTTATGTATATACTGGGGCAAAGGGTTATTGTTCATTTTTGTGTTATAACCTGCTTACTTACAGGTTAGTGTAGAGTTACGTTGTCGTCCTTTTGTATTCGCTGTGGTGTCGCCTAACCTTTTTTACTTTTTATGTGTGATCTTTTTTTACGAGCACGAATTAAGGTCGACTCTGGCGTTCTCTCTTTGCCAGAGTAAGTATCTAACAATACTTCCAAAGGGAGTGGCGCGTCCAGGTTTCTAGAGGTAAGTTAATCTAGCGATTGTATCGGGAACTGAGTTGATCTAGCACTTACACCGGGTACAATTTTGCAGCTTCACTGTAAGACGGTTTCATTTTAAAAGCATTGGGTATTATGTTATTGTCCCGACATCTTTTCAGAAATATAATATGGCATATAACGTCAGATTTATTGATTATTAGCTTCTTGTATGTCCTGACCGTTTGTATTCTGTCCTCTCCATAAAGGAAAGTTATATTTTCATCTAAATTTCCACGGGTATTAACTATTTCAGTTAATTCTTCTGGATTCTCTCCGTGTTTGTTAATATTTCTCTTCCTACGTTTCGGTTTCATTTCTTAGAAAACTTTTTCAAGAAGTCACGTAGTTGGCATGAACAGAGTATATTGAAATATCTAATATTAGCGTTTCGTATCAGCAGGTTGAGATTTACGTGTGCGACTACGTGTAACAAGATCATGTCGCTCTAGTGAAGAATCATGTGCTTCATTATGAGTAATTGATATCATTTCTGATGATTTATCAAAAGGAGCTGGTGTTAGCTTCGTATAAGATCCATATATGTGGTATTCGTTGGCCGTCATTGATTTTGTTTAAGGGGCGAGGTCGTCTCATATAAGATAAAGAATGAGTACATAACGACGGAGTGTGGTGAGGAAAAGACAATGATGGAGAGTTATAAAAGTAGTACATTACGTTGGTGTGGTCACATTGAGATAATAAACAACGCAAGATTAACGAAGGAAATATATGTGGGTGAGGTTAGAGATAAGGCCGGGCCTGGTAGGCCTCGTAAATCTTGACTAAATGTGGTAGAATGTATGATAAAAGAAACAAAGATAAAGAGTTTAAAAATTAAAGGATATCTCAGAGACAATGTATGAATCTTTCGGAAGCTAGGGAGGTATGTAGAGACAGGAAGGCATGGAGAAGGATTGTGAATGAAAAATAAATAGGTAGGGATTGTTTTACCCACCCCGGAAGCGAATCGAGTGAAGGTTATGTTATGTTACGTTGTATAGTTTAAATGTGTATTACGTATACAAAGATATACTCACAGCATTTATTCCGAAATGAGTAATTTCGCTTCGGTAAAGAACAATAATTGCAAATAAATCTTTTTTTCCACAATCATTGAATAATACCTAGTTTTGCTCTCTACTTTTAGCGAGCAAAACAGGTGTTTGATCTGTAGTGAGCAACATTTGTTGATCGGTTACTATGCCTGCGTTTGCTATGAAATTCATGCTATACCTGTTTTGACCTTCGCCATAACTTGACGGCTGCTCTATAATGCAATATCTGAATGCGACTACTCCAGCACACAAGTTGTGATTGTCCTGATTCAGCCACTCGTGGCCTTAATAATATTTTAATTACCTAATTATGGTCCCAAATGACATTATCAAAGGAACTCTTATCCTTACTGGCTACTACTATAAACTTAATTAAGTTAAAACAATGCTATTATAAAATTTGTTCGCAACAGAGATAACAAACTTGTTAAATTCCATTTCAACTGCGTCCGTACCCATCCAAAGCGCAGCGTAGATGCTGATTACAAAAATTATACCAGTAGAACAGAAGATTGCTTGAAATCAAATACCAAGCTTTTTTGTTCTTATTTAAACGAAAAGAAATCTACGCGCAGTTTTTCGGTTTTTAAGAATGGTGACTCTGTTTTAACTACACCAGAACAGGTCCCGAATGCATTTTCAAGTTACTTTGCTGGTGTTTACATGGGTAACTGAGATGCTTCAATCAATCCTTTAGTTAATACATCGTATGACTATAACGTGTGTAATAACGACGTTGTTGCTTTATGACAAATATCTTCACAGGTTGTAAACGTCTTCCATCTACAGTGCTGTTGATGGGTTGCGCTCATATCTTAGCTGATTCCCTAGTTTACATATTTAATCTTATTCTAAAAATCTATGGAAAGTTTTTAAAGTGCAACCTATATTTAAAAATGTTTCTAAGGTTTTGAATACCCTTTTTAGATCTGGGCAAAGCAATTGACACCATACAACATGACATTTTAATAAGAAAACTTCACTCATTTAACTATAATCGATTTCAATTTGTTCAATCTAATGGATTTTAGTCAGAGATATTCCCGCAGAGTAGTGACGTGCCTCAAGGGTACGTGCTTGGGGTCGGTATTGTTTACGCCGTTTACTAATGATATCACGTTAGTTATACTAATCATAAATTATTTTTCACCGATGACATAAGAATTTTCAGTGAGATACCTAACATAAATTGCGCTCGTAGCTTACAGAGAGATGTCGATAACATCTTTGAGTGGTGTGGCCAAAATAAACTGACCATTAATACAAAAGAATGTGAAATAGTATCGTTTACTAACGAATAAACACATTTGTAGTACAATTATAAATTACATAACGATTTGATTAGGCATAGCACGTCTCAGGATCATCTTCGACAATAACTTAAGATTTAATGTGCACATAAATTTTATAATTAACAAAAGTTTGAAACTTATTGGCCTTATTATTCGCAATACCAAAAATTGTATTATATTGATTGTTTACTTGTATTATATAATAATTTAGTCCGCCCTAATTTTGAATATGCTAGCCTGGTGGGGTCTACATTCTATATACACCAAGTCAGCAGTACCGAAAAAATACAACGAAAATTCTTAAAATACATAAACAATTCCTAACTCGTAATAATCCATACCTAGATGTTTTAAATGAATTTGTTGTACGTCTTCTTCTTCTTCGGAATAGTTCCTGTTTGTTCTTCAATTTCTTTGCCTACCTCTAGTCGTTCTTTAGGTTATCGGTCCATCTTTTTCTTAATCATCCTACGCTGCGTTTTCCTATTGGCGGACTTGCCTCTAGGTATTCTGACTATTTTTTCTCATCCATTCTGTTTATGTGCTCGTTCTTTCTTTTAATGCTCATTCATTGATGTTCTCCACCTTGCATGTTTTCCTTATATTTTCACTCACCGGTAAGTTGTTTGTGTCAGGAATACCCAAGCGTCTTACTTGACTTAACCTCAGCGTTTTTATTAAGAAACCAAGCCGATCGTAGAGAAACAGCTTGTTATTTTCGAGCTAGGGCTATCGTAGACCAACGTTCACTGTTCAATGTTGAGGAAGAACAACTACCAACATATACACAATTCCCGGTTTCGAGGCGTATCCAACGTACACGTGAAAGATCAATTTCAGCATAGACAACAGAAGAAACGGAGAGAAGAAAACAATCAAAACCAAAAACCTAAAGAATTTAATGTTTTGGTATTTATTTAAATAATAATCTGAAGAGTGGTATAAATATTAAGGAGATTTTACCTCCTGTAGCGAGGCGATAGAGCATGTAGATTTTAAGGAAACTTATATCCGTAAAAACGAAAAACTCAATTATTACCTTAGTATAATTTTAAATATATATTTGAGAATTAAAGCAGCGCAATTCTGAATGTAACCTTACAATGTAAATTTTGTAAAAATTACAGCAAATTTCTCAAACTCGTCATTTCCTTAAACACACAAATTAAAAAATGGCCTTCTTTCACCAATGTCAAACTCGAATTTTATCAAACATTTCAATGTGGTGCAAACTCTTTCTGCTGGGTTGCTACGTTTACCTTTGTAAAATCAAAATTGGATGGAAGTAAAGTGTGTTGTCTAACAACCAGTGCAATAATTTCTCAATTGAGAGAGAAAATCCAACCATTAACTCGAAACGTAACATTGTACTCTTGTGAACTAAAGTGTTGTTTATATTTGAAATGTAACCATTTACTTGTGAAATCTGTTTTATAATTATTGATATTTCTTTATTGTTAAAGCAGATAAATGTAACAACTTAGCAATTATTTCGAAAGCTAGATATATGCAGACGTTAATGGTTTTATTAGTAAAGAAAATTTAGAAATTTTAAATTAGAGATTCCACAGCAAAATTTGAAAAAAGGTGTGAATTCAAGTTTACAAAATTTCAATATCTGCTTTACATACTTATGGAAAGAACAAATTTAATATTGAACCCACAAGCACCCAATCTATACGGTCTTATAAAAATTGTCAATCCAAATATGCCCATTGGAACTCTAGTTTCTTATATACAAGGACCTAATCATATTTTAGCAAATCAAGTCAGGCGCATAATAACAAACAACTTGAACTACAAATCAAAACATCAAGGAGTCTTTAGAACCTATTAATAAGCTATAAATATACTTGTAAGGTTTAATGTTATCAGTATATTTTGTAAAATACCCGCTTAGGAAGGTAGGCTTTTATTAAATAATTTTTTATTCAGTAATAATATTGGATTAGCTACAAGAATAGAGTTAATTCAATTATGTGATTTCTGCGCCAATTAAAATTATTACACATCCAATAAGATTTATCTACAAGAAATGGTTCACCTATAGGCAGTCCAGTTTCGCCCATTTTTGCTAATATCTTTATGGATAATTTAAACTCCTCTAATGACTAATAACTTAATTTCTAATTAATGAAAAAACGATGAAAATGAACACAAATTTCCCTTTCCCTTTCCCTTTTAATTAATATTAATAATTTACATCCTAACATAAAATTTACACTAGAGAAAGAACAAAATATAAAAATTAATGCACAGAACAGATTTGTGTCCGAAAACTTACTCATACAGATTTTTCAATTTCAAACTATTCATGCCACCATAAAACACATAAGCTGCATATAGATCGCTAAACATAGAGCAACGTCATTACCATTAAACCAAACAAATTTCAATATAAAACAAATTACACGAGCAAATGGTTACATTTAAAATGTAATCCATACTTTAGTTAAAAATTAAGAGTTCATTATCTATCAGAAACATTACCCAGTTAACACCGAACCGACAGAAAATAAGTAATCAATTTCATATTTTGTAAAAATATTAGAAAACGTAGCTAACATATTACAAAAGAATAAAAAATACTAAGTATCTTTCAAAACTAATACCAATGTTCTTAATCGCTGATTTAATGCCAAACATTCATCTAACAATATTTTGAAATCGAGTATTCTTAAATTGAACTGCACCATTCTGGTTATATTGGACAGACACAGATTTGATATTAGATACAATGATCACATTAAATGTTAGAAATACAAACACACAGACAAATCAAATAATGCCAAACATTTAATAGTAAATAATCGCCTTATGAAAATGTAAACTTTCACAATTCTTACACATATTTAACATACTTAGCTTTTTGTGTTTTTAAGGGTGCATTCTTGTATTTACGTTTATACAGATCTAAACGTTTCGATAACACAGTTATCGACCTCAGTGGTAATAAAACACTACACTTTCAGTTATATTGCTCACTAGTAATAAAATACTACTGAGGACGGTAACTGTACGTGTTATTGAAACGTTTAGTCTTGTATAAACATAAATACAAAAATACACCACTAAAAAACCCAAAAAGCTAAGTAACTTACATTACCTTATTCCTTTTTTGTGTGCGAACGGTTTAGTTAGCGATATCAATTTTTCATTACCTCATTGCGGTAGCCAAAGATATAACTTTATCAAAGCAAATTCTCTGGATCTTTATAACGCTTTAGCAATAGTTAACTGGTCCTAATAATTGAATGTACTAATGTCACATTTTATATGAAACGTTTGATGCACATGTGCCCTGTTATCGAAATTATGGAATTAACCAAAAGGATCCTGCATAGTTTGATAAGGAAATTATATCGAACGTTAAAACAAAAAGCAGATTTTACCATAAATTCAAGAATTTCGGGTGCAGATATAGTTTCATTAAATTTAAGGAATTGCGATCGTTAACTAAGCAACAAATAAGCACTGGCTACAATGAGTATGTTAGTATAGCCGAAAACTATCATTTGTAATAGTAAGACCTTTTGGTCGTTTGTTAGAGCTAAAAAAGGTGCTTCTAGAACACCAGGAAAGTTATTTAAAGATGTCAATGTTCTTGATAATGCACAGAATTCTGTAAATGCTTTTGCCACTGAATTTCACACAGTATATCCAGATTTGAGGTTACATGGCGTTCAGCAATACTTTAATCTTAATTTAGGTAATTTTCATTTAAATAGTAATGTTTCAAATATATCAGCGAATGATATCAGGTTGGCTCTTTCTAAACTAAAAAATAAAGCAACCGCCGGCTTCGGTTAAGTTCCGAGCTACCTTATCGAGGATTGCTCTGGCATACTTATGCAACCACTACTACCAATCTTTAATATATGTATAACAACGGCAACTTTTCCTGATAATTGAAAAATCACAAAAATTTGTCCCGTGCTGAAATCTAAGGATACCGCTGATATATTATATGCTACACTTAAGATAACAACATATAAACAGACAATAACAATAAATAAATATATGTAGATAAAACTAATCGTAAATGTAGGAATAAAACTATAAATAACATTAAATTAAAATTAGGTATATGGATACACAACGAATCAGTACAACATACGAGTATACATTACATTATACAAATGAAATGTAGGTAAAATAAGTGTAAAGTTAAAATAAACGATAGTATGTAAAACTAATCGTAAAATTAAACAGTATATAAAGGCATTAAAAAAATTAAATAACGTAAAGGGAAATATGTTAATACTAAAAAGTGAATAAATTAATTTCAAATATAAATGAACAAATTGGCAAAAATAAGCAATCAAATATTACATATTTTGCTTATTTCTTATGAACAACATATAATTTCTTTTAAATTCTTTTACTCCTCCAGATTGTTTTACAGTGATAGGTATTTTATTATAATTTTGAATTCCTTTACAGAAATTACATGTTTTCGTACCACTTTTGTACGTTGAGGCCTTTTCTCCGATTTAATACATGTGCCATTTTCATGTAATTGTAATTGAAAATTTTGTGGCAATACATTATTCATAATTTTGTATATAAATATCATGTATTCTTGTTCAATTTGGTCGGCTATCGAAATCGATTATAAACTTTGCAGCATTTCTTTTATGGTCGTGTATTTACTACATTTCAGCATTGCACGCATACCTTTGCTTTGAAATCTTTGCAAAAGCTCTTTTTGTCCCTCGTTTAAATAATGCAATATAGTACAGCAGTACTGAAAGGAAAAGGCCACGTATTTCATTCCCTCCCCAACGGGGAGGGCGGGCTGATCGAGCTTTCCGACCTCCTTTAGCTACAATCATGGATTCCCAGCACACATACATACATTACGTATATATGCATGGTGGGATTAAGGATGGATGTGGTCAGGATAGGATCGGAAAGAACGGAGTTTGGGTTCTGAGGGGGAAAATACTACCCCAGCATTCGCCTAAGCACCAGCATACGCCTAAGCAGCCGCACATGGTGTACATATACGCAGTGACCATGCCGCTACATGTGTATGAGGAAAACCCCCTGAAAAAACCTCATACAAGGTAGATGGTAATGGGAATCGAACCTATTACCTCCAAAATGCTAAGCAGATCGTGTCACCACTACGCTACCAGCTCGGTTTCAGTACTGAATGCATGATCTACATTGGTGTTGTATATAATTATTCTAGCATTAAATGAAGTACAATTAGAGATACGTCTTAGATATCCCACTCGTTCATTTAATTTACTATATAATTGTTTAAAGTGAACAGCAAAAGTTAAATGTTAATCTAAAGGTATTTCAAGATAGGTAGTCCTATTTACCCATTCAACAAATTCGTTACATATAGTTATATTAAACTGTTTTATTTTAGCTTCCTTTTTGTTTTGTTTTAACGCCAATACAATTGCTTTTGTTTTTATTACATTTAAAAGTATCTGGTTTTTATTAAGCCACAGTTCAATACGTTTGACATCACCATTTAAAGAATGCAGTACATTTTCATAATTATGGTTTACAGCATAGAGAGTAAATAATAAATAATAGTGGGCTCAGTATACTACCTTGTGGTACGCCACAGTGAGTACTTAAACGGAAAGATGGCACAGTTTTAAAATATGCAAACTGAAAACGATGTAAAAGGTAATTTTCGAACAATTTGTGTACTGAGCCACTTACACCATAATAATTAAGCTTTTTGAATAAAAATACGCCTGCTTATTGTTCCGAACGCTCTTACTTGTTGTCATCTAAGTGCTTTTTCCATAATTGATAATCAATTGTAAAGCAGTTTCGCAAGGATGTTTTTTTCTAAATCCAGATTGTCATTCATATAATATTTAGTTAGATTCAAAGTACTTGAGTAATTGATTATGAATGTACTACAACTTCAATTAGTTATTCAATTGTGGGTAATAAATGAATGCCACGAAAATTTTCCACCTGAATGGGACTGTATTGTTTAGGAATCGGAATTACTTTACTTATTTCAATTCAGATGATAATGAGAATTTTTCAAGTGAACAGTTTACCAATTCTAGCAATTGGTAGCCGATTACATTAAATATATTTTTTAGTAGTTCTGCATAGTTCTTCGTTCTTCTTATTTTTTAACTTAAATACAAAATATTTTAGTTCATGAATCGTTAAAGGTTTAAACGATTGCAAATTACATTAAGCGGTTCATTTGAATTCCGGTTAGTTATATTTTTACTGCTAATTAGGGTTTCAATGTTATAATAAATGTTTGCATCAACTGCTTTACTATTTAGTAACTGCTTCAATGTTCAATTTCTTCGGATTATTTTTCTTCTTATCTATGCTGGTTTCAAAGCATCGTTGTTTTTCGTTTAAAATTATGGCTACTACACGATTTTTTTTAGTTTTATAATTTAACCAATCGGATTGCAATTTTGTATTCTTATAGAAGCAATATGCATTATCCCGTTTGTAACAAACCTTTTTATGTATGTTTAAAATTTACATTCATATTGGCAACTTAAGTGCATTTCGTGTAGCGTTAGTTGCATAGCTTATTGGCGTAAAACCTCGATTTAGTTATTTTACTAAATTATTTCAATTATTATTCACTGCACAACGTTAAGTTTGCAAGATGATGCAATAACTTTGCTAATACGAAGTGGGATTTCAATTACCAAGTTTTACTTTGAACCATACAAAATCAATTCAGCTTGCAGGTTTATAAAAAAATTTCTATATATTTGGAATTACCCGCATATCAATCTGATGTTTACTTCAACTTCCATTAAAATTGCGCAATAAAATTTAAAGTGATGACTTGACAGCATCTCATCTGCGGAAGTTCCAGTGACACCCAAAATGTTAAAGAAATTACTCCAAGTATTTCATATTGTTAATTAATTCACATTATAGTTTAAGGCAATTACTAACATTAGTTTTTAAGAGATCATTCATTATAATCATATGAATTATCGTAATAAAACTCGTTGTTGTCATTATTTTTTACTTGTTATTTTCATGAGTTTTTGCGACTTTTCTATTTTTAAGGTTTATTTGTTCTTTAAAAACAAATTGGCGTCGGAAATTACATTTCAGATTCGAAGCAAGACATTTTATTGTAAAGCGAAAATATCTAAGCAATTCTATTTTTTGTTAATAAGAAAATCAAATGTTACTGAATCTGAACCTATTAATCTACCGATGAGCAGTGTGGCATAAAATCTTGTAGTTATTCATTATTTCCCATAGCGAATTATAGCTTTGGGTTAGAAGTATTTAATAATAAGTGCGTGAATTATTTATACACACCCAGTTTAAGTTTACACGTTCTTCTCGAGCTTCTGTCACTAACCAATTTATCCACGGCGAATTACAGGTATTTTTAAATGTAACTGTTTTTTGAGGACATACTGTATTTAAAACACCTAATATATTAGTTTCTAGGGTTTTATATAAAGTACTTATATTCGAAGTTGATATCCATTGCATTTCTAGTAGTTTTATATTATACAGGGTGAATCACGGCCGACGTCACTGAGTTGTACGGCGAAGCGGCATATAATCTTTAATTTCTAATATAGTGATATTATATCAATCAATATGAGCAACATTTAAAAAATATCACTTTTATAAGAGCCTCCTATTCCTACATACGGAGTGTTTCCAGTTATATCAATTTTTCTGAAAATGTAGGGTTTTAGGAAAAATTAAATGTCTCCTAATAAAATTAACTCCAACAAATTTACTCTTAGGTTTAAGTAAAATACTGTTCCCTTAGTGTATTTATTGACTGTGTAGTAAACACCTCTTTACAGGGTGATCATTTTTCATTTAAATTTGTAGAACATTCATACTGAAATGTTCTGCTTATTTTAAATGCAACACCCCGTATTTTATGAACTTATAGTTTAGTTTACTGAATTACCTTTCAACTTCTATAAGGGTTTCCTATACCTAAATCTTCAAATTTTCAACTTATTTAATAATTTGTGGAATTTGTCTGTTCCTGTATCACTTGTAGATTGAAACATCCACCCAAACTAGCTACTCTTAATGAATGAAATATCCTCTCAAAATGGCTACTCTTAATGATTTTTGGCTTATGTAACACATTTTCAAATTCAAATCATGGTAACTTTAATTTAAACGTTTATAAAGTTATTTACACTATGTAGATTAAACTAAAAATCGCAATAGATTTTTTATACAAAAAATAAAGTGAAGCTTTAAAAAATCTATTGCAATTTTTAGTGTAATCTACATAATGAAACCGTTTCACATAGTAAGGACGGAAAGCATGCACACAATGGAAACAAAAATTTTATTTATGTGGTGTGATTTTTTGTTCAAGAAATTAAAAAAAATACAATAAATGTTCGATATGATTTTCATCTTTTTGAATACACATCTTACCTTTTGCAACATATCAGGAGTGACCGTCTCAAAAGCATTTCTGATTCTTCTCTTCATATTATCTGCAGTGGTGGGAGGTGTGCTGTAAACTAAATTTTTGATATAGCTCCAAAAGAAGATATCCATGGATGTTAGTTCAGGAGATCTAGGTGGGCAGCCAATTGGTCCACCTCTCCCAATCCACTTATCAGGAAACTTCCTATTTAAATATTCTCTAACAGCAAGTGGTAAATGTGCAGGTGCTCCATCTAACTGGAACCACATATTTTTTCTAATATTTAAAGGAATACTTTCTAAAACTTCCCAAAAGTCTCTCTCTAAAAATCTAAGGAATTTGACCATTTAAATTGCAATCGAAAAAATACGGTCTAATTACCAACAAGTCCACCATACACATTAACACTCCATTGATTTTGACGATCAACAGTATTAAGTAAATGTTACTTTCGTTGTCGTTGTAATGGAAATTGTGCCGTTTCACTAGTCCATTATTATAGAATGTTGACTCGTCGGTAAATAATACACTTTCAAAAAAATGTTCGTTGTTACTAACTTGATCAAGGACCCATAAGGAATAATCAATATGTTTTTGAAAGTCTGTGCCATATAACCATTGGTGTATTTGTATATGGAAAGGGTGATATTTATGTTTCTTTACGATCTTCCACACACTAGGCGAATTAATTCCTGTTTTGCTTACAATAACTGTACTAGTGTTTTGGTTGTCAACAACGGAACCGAATACAAAAACGCATTATCATCATTTGTAACATGCTTCATTTTTAGTTGTTTTGGGTAAGCTACACTTGTTGTATGACGAAATATTTAAAGTAACCTTTCAAAAACCTTTTTATCGGGATGCACCCGCTCAGAGTATTTTTCTGGGTACACTCTTGAAGCAAGTAAACAATTTTCATAGTATTCACCAATGGTTAAAATCATATCAATTCTTCCCTGTTGTGAATAAAACATTATTAAATTGAAAATATTTCAACAACTTCTAACAGAATCGGAAAAAATAACAATACACAATGACAAAAGTCACGCCCAATGTCAGAATTCTAACTTTAACAAAGGCGTTACCGGCAATTCCACAGCACACTACAAAACTTACAAGATTCTACAAATATCTGAAATCTATCATGTACAACATAAGATTGGTACCGAGTTTTCTACTTATTGGTAAATAAAAATACCAATACATTAGCAAAAAGACATTAAGTAGGCATTTTGGGAGGATATTTCAATTTACAAATGATACAGGAACAGACAAATTCCAAAAATTATTAAATAATTTGAAGGTTTAGGTATAGGAAACTCTTATAAAAGTTGAAAGGTAATCAACTAAGCTAAGCTATAAACGTATAAAATACAGGGTGTTCCATTTAAAATAAGCCGAATATTTCAGTATGAATGTTCTTCTAATTTAACTGAAAGAAGTGAACACTCTGTGAGGAGGTATTGACTATTCAGTCAATAAATAGACTAAGGGAACAGTATTTTACTTAAACCTAAAAGTAAATATGTTGGAGTTAATTTTTTTAAGAGATATTTAATTTTTCCTAAAACACATTTTCAGAAAAAATTGATATAACTTGAAACACTCTGTATGTAGGTATAGGGAACCCTTATAAAAGTGCTACTTATTTTTTATGTAAAATTCGGAAATGCAGTAATATACGGGGTGTGCCATTAAAAAAACATAACTTTAATATGCCACTTTTCTTGGAGCACCCACTATATTGAAAACTATGTTTAAAATGCTTCTCATATTGATTTACATAATATCACTGTATTAGAAATTAATGATTATAAGCCCCTTCGCCGTAGAACTCCGTGGCGTCGATCGTGATTCACTCTGTATGCCAACTTCAGTAATATCTTTCTTCGTTACGCGGTTTTTGTAAATACAATTTTGACGTCGCTCATTTGGAAAATCGATACTGATTGTTTCATGATCCGTTATTTTTTCACCATCGAATGTATGGCAAATTATTTTAAAGTAATTAGTAATGATTAAATCAATTACTTTTTCACAGCGATCAGTAACACGTGTACAATCTTCAATTAATTGCTTCATACAACATCTATTAATAATATTTCGTAACCCAGTCACAAGTATGTTCGTTTTTGAATTCGTCGAAGTATCTTTCGCAAATTTATTCTATGCGATCTAAGAATATATCATGATCACAGTTTGGCGAATGATATATTACTACGACATGGTATTTCTTGTTTAATATCATTACTTCCAGTAATTTTTTTCTAACGTTAGCAGGTGTAAAATTTTAAAGTGGATGTCATTTTTTATAAAAATCATTACTCCCACTTAGGGAATCACATTTTACAATACTATAATTCATTCTGCCGTAAAAAGGCAAATGGAAGTAAGTGACCAAATGTGTAAATTAAGTAAATCCAATTTTAATGAAAAGTGTACGGACGCTCCATGTGTATAAGTTTCTAAAATTAAACGTTGTAGTAGATTTAATAAATTACAACTAATTTTTTAGAAAATAAGTTATTCTGAGATTCCCAGTACAAGCTGAACAAATCACAATATGCCTAAACTTGTCAATGGAACTTTCCATTATTTTTAGAAGTAAGTAATACAAATTGAATGCTAAGGTGCAACAAATTTATTGAATAGCGAAACAATGAAAATTTTATTTATTTTAAACACAAAATTAGATCTTCCGCTTCGTATTCATGCAAATTTATCCAGAAATCTTTTCTATTTGCTGGCATGAGGGGAACTAATTCTGATATGATTAATTTTTTCTCTTCGGCGTTTAATCCTCTTGGTCCGCTCCTAAGTTTTTGTGGCATTCCAAGTTTAAATCTGCTTTTTAAGAAGTTAAATTCTTTAAAACTGGTGTCTGCCATACCTGCTTTGTAAAACAAACAGCGTGAACATCGTCGAAATTGAACAACAAACATGTCAGCAACGAAGAAGTCGTATTTGGTTTTGACTATTTAACTTTGATTTGGAATCTCCACTAGTCCACTCTAAAATATCTTCTGTCTCCATACATATTACTCTCACTCGTTTAGAGTTTGAACTTTCAATAGTTTTAACAAAGTCATTAAAATCAAAGATATTCTTCATTTATTTCATGCTCAACTCTGCACCATGATGTACCGAATCAGAATTCATAAATGTATGACCAGCTCCAAAAAATTTTAAAGTAATATCTTCTGCGGCTATTACGTTTGAATTGACCAGCGTATTTAATGAAGTAAAATGCGTCAATTTTTGTTTTGGGCAGAACAGTTGTCTACCCAGTAAATCACATGAAGAACATCTCTTCTTCTTTCATGGATTTGTAATAAACAGATGTTATTTGTTCTGATTTTGGTCCAGCCATAGCTTCATGCCATACAATTAATATGTGTTTTTTTTTACTTTTCCTGCTTTGGTCTTCCATTATCGCAAAAGTCTGATTGATGAAAAGCTATAATTCTTGGAGTGCCACCCGCAGTCCTACTTCCGGGCATCCTAGGAAGCATAATGACCTTTTTGAGATCAACACTTCGTACGGTTATTTCAGTCAAATTAACCGTTTCCCTAATATCCTTCTGGTACTCATTCCTTGAAATCTTAGATCAATCTGAATGCTGCAGAAATGTTTTGCATTGATGGCAACTATGTTAAAATTACTTTGTATGAGTGCACAACGATGACATTATTATGATCTGAACTTTTCACTTCGCCGTGATTTTTTATATGCTGACTTTGAATTGTACGCATATCGCATTATTTGTTGCTTAATTTAGTAAATCTTATGTTCATTTGTGAAACCGGCTTTCTGTAAGTGCGGTAGCTCACTTTGTCATCAGACTAACGTGTATTAAAGTCTTGAAACATGCCCGTTATTTTAATATCACTGGGCAGATACAGTCGATTAGGTGTATGTTTCCTGCAATAGTGGCTAACACACGGGCTGAAGGGCGATATATATATATATATATATATATATATATATATATATATATATATATATATATATATATATATATATATATATATATATATATATATATATATATACACATATGTTGTCTAATAAAATCACGATCGCATTTATTCGCTGGAACATGAGATCCACGTGAATCTAATTTTGGTGCAATCGACCCAATGGGAGTGTTTTTCAAAACTGTAGTAATGATTTGATCGTTTTTTCATGAAATCCAAGAGTTTTAAGGACAAAGGTTTTACATGCCTTTACCAAATTTCCTTGTTAATTTGGAAGGCTATAAACTAAAGTTTATTCCATTTGCTTATTGCTTTTTTTTTCACGCTACTTTTCTATCAGACCTATTCTGTTGTGCACTCACGCCCTTCCTCTGTTATAATCCATTCTGTAAAATTCCTCCCAAATACAATATCTTCTTTGTTGGGGAATTTTATTACTACAATTTTCTTTGCAATTACATGGGCTTCTCAGGCGATGACGTGCTTTGTCGTCCGCAAATCTTCCTGAAACCATGCGAACTCTTTTTTTAGATTTTTTTTGCTCCGAAGTAGTAGCCGCAGATTCATCTTTATCGTGCACATATTCTTTCTCATTTTCGTCAGTACGGCTGCGTGAGAAATTTGAAGCACTAAAATCGCGATCAGCAAGCGAATTGTCATCATCTTCTTGAATAAGCAGTTCTTCCGTCTGTTCCGTTTTTATCGACAATGATTGTTGCACTTTGTTGTACAGGTTCTAAATTATTTTTTCCTGTTGAGGAATTTCACCCTAAATACAAAATTCTTAATGTAAGTACAGCTTAAACATAGGCAATTATTTTTATGCAGCTGTTTAATGATACAGGATATCATACCTTCATTACCTAATGATGTAGAATTTTCCATCAAATTTTCTTTCTTGAGTGCTTTTTCCAGCAAGAGCAACCATCTTAAGGCACTCGAGAGCTGTAACTCATTTTGCACTAGACGACGCTTTGGAAGTGAAGCCACAAATATTTAAAATTAAATTTATAAACTTTGACAGAGTTTAAAAAGTCTAAACTTTATATTGGTGAAGAGTTCTATGCTATTAATTCAAGCAATAATAAAAATATAAAATTGTGTGAAAAGCCCTACGCCATAAAAGTATATTTGTGAATGGTTCTAAGTGCCTTAGTTCCATTCATCACTGGATTTGAAGGGTAGTGCTCGAACAATTATAGAGTTGTGAAGAGTTCTAAACCACATAAACGATTAATGTTTAATTTGTGGCAGCACAGCTGACTATCAGTTTTATTTTTTTTGCGTGTTTGAGGTGTTGTGAATCCAGAGAATTGTACTCTTTAATAATTTGAAAACATTAGGTAACTGTTATATTGGTGTCTGAATGTAAAATGTCTAGAGGCAAACGAATGTTACTAGAAGCCTTGAAGAAACTTCGTGAAGAAGAAAGTGTTGGCGGGAGGATCGATATGAACCCAAATAATGAGGTAAAATAAATATATACCATTCCATCAGATTCATTATTTATTACGTTTATCAAATACAGTAAACTGAAAAGATATAAATTGAAGAAATACATTTAAATAACACATAATGCAACAAGGAGAACAACGTTCCAGTACTCATCTTACCATTTTAATGATTGCTTTATTTGTAATATCATTTTTAAAAAGGATGAATTGCTGCTCATAAATTTTGAAGCTGTTGCAACTCGGCTAGAGTAATTTTTCGAACTTAAATCAGGATTAATTATTCTTGTTACTTAGGTAACGAATTTTCTTTAATAAGGAACGCAGTCGTAGAACAGTAGTGTGCTAAGACGATGTTGCTAAGTTTTGTAAACTTTAACACCTAATATCTCAAGAACTAAACCCAATAGGACATTTTGTCATTGGTAGTTTTAGCCTTAGATTTCATTAAAGAATCACGTTACGGACTTATTATGTGCCATTAATAATACACCCTATATATTAATGGTCGTAGTTCAATACATAAAGCAATAACTAAAACATAAAACCAAACTCTAAAAGGTGATGTATTATTTCACGATTGTAATGACGATGATAAAACCTTCTATCCAGAAAAGGCGGACGAAGAATCTACAGATTCCGAAGAAAATTTGGAATCAGTAGAAACTAACAATGGGCAGTTAGTAGAAGAAATAAGGGAAAATTTAGACATAGAAAGAGAAAAGACCAATAACACTGTGACAAGAAAAAGGAAACGAGACCCAACAAAATGTAAACGCAACGTTCAACAGAAATTGAGAATGGAGGGTAAATCCTACATGACTCAAAAACGAGTAGCCAAGAAAGCTAAAAGTGTGAAAGATAATATTATATGTCATTGTCACTACAACAGTAATACACAATTTAGAAAAGATCAAAGCGAAAATATTAAAAAAGATTTTTTGGAACTAGAGACTGAAGAATTGAGATGGAATTATCTTACTAAACATGTAAAAAAAATTGCAAGTAAACGAAGTTATGTCCTTTCTGAAAGTCGCAGAAAATTTACTAATGTTTACACATTAACAACAGACGATGTTTCCCATCAAGTCTGTCAATATTTCTTTCCTTCAACTTTGAGTATATCAAGTAAAAAAGTTAAAACCGCTCTCAGAAAAATTACAAGCACTGGTGCAATTGAGCCAGATGAAAGGGGCAAGAAAACTCCGCCACAAAAGAAATCAGAAGGTGTAAAAGGCAGGGTCTAGTACATTTCGCCGCGGTCGATTCGACGCGATAACATTTCGCCACACAGTTTGCAGGGGAATGTTTTCACGCAAATATTTTTATGTTTGTGAACATTTTGTTAAACATTTCAAAATTTCTAATTGCACTTGTATTAAATAATTGAAAAGGTTCAAGTTAATGGGTAAATTAGAAAATTTTATTGAAATAATATTTTAATAGCATTTTGGGTATAATTGTAAAATCTATGTTTAGATAATTAAACTGTAAATTACAATTTAATTATAATTATTTTAACAAATACGGCACAAAATTTTAATACCCTTGATTATCATTAATGAGTCCTTAATATCACATTAATATAAGTACTTTCTCTCATATGAACTATAAAAGGAAATCATGTTTGGGGAAGTTTCTATTACTTTATTATTTTAGAATAAAAATAAACGAAAACAATTTATTTGCATTTATATTAAGACTTCTTGGTTCACCGTCACCGCGGCGAATCGTAATCGCGGCGAATCGCTTTCACGGCCAACAGTACTGGCGGCGAAACGGTCGCGGCGGACCGGCCGCAGTGAATCGACCGGGACGAAACGTACCATTCCGTAAAAGGCATTATAATGTCCCACATAAAGTCCTTACCTGTAGTATCATCACACTACTACCGAAGTTCTACCAAGAGGAAGTGTCTTGCTTCTAGTTTGTCTGAAAATAGGCTATACAGTGATTAAGGAGTACTGCGCAGAGCGTGGCTTAATTCCCAAGAAAGCCAGTTTTATAAAAGATTTTTACTACAGAATTTGATTTTGGTTATCATATGCCAAAAAAAGACCAATGCGACTTCTGTACTCTTTTTAGGAACAAATCTTAGACCGAAAGAGAAACATTACAAGCAGAAATTGATTTACATTTGTTTAGGAAACACGGGAAGCATGGGAACACAAAGAAGCCGATAGGACCAGAGCTAAATCAGAAAGTTCATTTATTTGTTTCACAATGGATATGGAGAAAATTTTAGTTACACCGTCACTGATTGTAGGAAAACTATATTATGCACAAAAACTTAAAACATTTAATTTCGCCACATATAATTTGGGCAATTCTGAAGCGGTAAGTTTTATGTGGCATAAAGGTGTTTGATCGAAAGAATCTTCCGAAATGTCTTTGGGAAACGCTCCTCTACCTTCATCCAGAAATACAAGTAGCTACTTTTTATGCTGATATAGCATCTGGTCAATACCGCAACTGTATAAACGTAGTTATGTTTCTTCGAGCCGTAACGCTGTTGCCCATTAAAGTGATCAACCAAAACTATATGGAAGTCAGGACACTCCGAAATGGAATACGATAGTGTCCATTCCGCTATAGAATAGATAGATAGATATTTTTCCCCCAATGGATGGTATACTGTTGTTCGAACAGCTAAAACTCAAAAGGTAGTTGAAATGAACTTTTCTGAAATCTTAAATTTTGAAAGCTTTTCGGCCGAAGTTATCACCAATAAGAAGAAATGTGACGATGAAGATAACCTAAACTGTCTTAAAGTAAAATGGTTGCAGTATAGGAAGAGAACCCAACTTGCATATTTTTCAAGGAAAAATTAAATGATCCAGAATTTAGAAAAATTACAGTAAAAAGAGTAGCTAAAAGAAGGGAAACGACTTCCATTACAAAAGGAATTGCTAAACTGTACACAGAATCTTTGCTAATCGAAGAAAGGAAACTGGATGGCTTACTTATATTTTCATCAAACTTTTTGGTCGTTGTGGTGCCCATCTGGTCTGTATACTATTATTGTCCTTTCTTTCCTTCCAGTTTGTTGTTTTTCATACAATTGTAGGTTCTTCATTTTTAGTAATCTTTTGTTCGAATTCTAATACTTTTTCTTCATTTTCTTCTATTTTACATCCTATCTGGCCTATTTTGCGGCCTATTTGAGCTGTAGCGTACTCATTCCTTTCTTCAATTTGTGTCATTTTTATATCCTGTATGTTCAATTGCTGATTTGTGTCGTCTTTTTGCTTCTTGATTTCTTCCTTACACTTGATCATTATTTCCTTGTTGCTTTGTCTTAAATTTTCTTCCATCCATTCTTGATGTCTCACTTCTTCTTTGAAAGTTAGTTTTAATTCTTCTTGACTAGCTTTGAATTCTTCTCGATTTGATGTTTGACTTGCTTCTATTCTCTCTTGGCCTTCTACTTGTTTTGCTTCCATTTTCTTTTGTCCTTCCTCCATATTGACTAATAACATGTTCATCATATTCATCATTATGGATTCTTCAGTTTTTTGTTGGACTGGTTCTTCCTTTATCAATATATCTTGTGATTCTTGCTATAGACTAATGAACATTTTCTATAATAGAAGTTGATCATGCACACCTCTCTCTTGCTCTCTCTCTCTCTCTCTCTCTCTCTCTCTCTCTTTCGGCTCTTTCTCACACTAAAAACAAATCAATTAATTAATTAATTAATCAATCAATCTCAACCAAATCATGATCGATCAAATCAATCAGGCGAATCTCAATCAATCAACCGAAATCATGTCTTACAGTTTGTGGAAACCAGATTACAGTTCAAACACTGAATACGTTAAAGTCTAAATTAATATGACGTGAAATAATAAATAATTTCTACCCTAATGCAGTGATGCTTGATATATATATATATATATATATATATATATATATATATATATATATATATATATATATATATATATATATATATATATATATATATATATATATATACAGATTCTCCTCTTTCTAAACAGGGACACCTATACATTAGGAAAATTATTATTTGCATGTTGAATTACATACACACAAAATTGTTTTATAGAAACGTGTTCATTAACAGTTATAAAAACCTCATTAAAAAGACTGGAAAGTAATAACTACTTTCTTTCAGTTGTACTAATAATATCCATATGTTGAACTGAAATATTTTTATACAACGTATCCACATGTAGTCTCACTACACACGTTTTATGAAAGGTTGGATATAAACTGGCTATTGCATCCCGATCATTAACTAATTTAGAAAGTAATACACAAAACCTGATTACTGTTACTCGTATTTAGCAATCATACTGTACTTATAAATTTACATTCAAAATACTTACAAATATTTTAAAAATTTTGCTAACGCGAAATTACCTTAAATAACTTGAATCTCGAGATTACATAAACTATTCTTATGGAATGCATTAATATCATGTTAAAATAACTACATACAAATATTTAATAACACTAATAACAATATAAACAGAAATTATTAGTCGAAATAATAAAAATTTCTACCCTATGCTTTTTTATACGGATATAGCAATCATGACTTATCTGTATACTCAATTATACACACACCACACACACACACACACACACACACACACACACACACACACACACACACACACACACACACACACACACGCACACACACACACACACACACACACACACACACACACACACACACGTACTTCACGTTATATGGATTTTTTATCAGTTGAGATAAATAGGAATATTAACTAAACCCTTTAAAATTTCTAATCTGAAATATGAGTGACGTAATCTAATTTATTTGAAATTCCATAGAGAGCATCACCATTATCTAGATTTTGAGGTACATTTATCTCATCGTCTTCAACTTGAACGATTATGTTGTAATAAACTATAAAGCAGCTAATAACCCTGACAGTTTTTATCAAACACTATTATTATTACATGGACATGAGGTTATCCCTAAATTAACTGGTTTCAGCACGGCTCTGGAAATGCTGCACTCTCTTCAAATCTTTCAGTTTGTTCTCAGAAGCTGTACCGTATTCATTTCCTTGAATTTTATCTGCATTTTGATTCGAGACTGTAGTACGTTTTCTAATAGATAAACAGAATATTGTGTTGCATGTAACAGCAAAACACGTTAGCTAGCTAGTTTCACCTCTATATTATTTTACATGCAAACCTGATCTTATCATAAATACATCAGCCAAAAAGCTAATTAAAGCAAGCAGCGTTTTCAATTATGGCTTTTAGTCAACATAATATTGCCTACAACTACATATAATCGACTATCAATGTTTTAGCACGAGGAGCAAACGAAAACACGTTAACACGAAAACACGCAAACGCGAAAACACACAAACGACAACACGAAAACACGCTAACGCTAGAACACACAATCGAAAACACGCTAACACGAAAGCACGCTAACACGCAAACGCAAAAACATACAGACAAGAAAACACGCAAATGTAAAAAGATACAAACACGAAAACGCACAAACGAAAACATGCTAACACGAAAACACGCTAACACGAAAACAAGCTAACGCAAAAACACGCAAACACGAAAACACACAAACGAAAACACGCAGAACGAAAACACACTAACTCAAAAATAGACAAGCCCGAAAACACACAAATGAGAACACGCTAACACGAAAGCATTCAAACACGAAAACACACAAAACGAAAACACGCAAGTACGAAAACACACAGAACGAAAACACGAAAACAAGCTAACGCAAAAACACTCAAACACGAAAACACACAAACTAAAACACACAAACGAGAACACGCTAACACGAAAACACGCTAACACGAAAACACGTTAACACGAAAACACCAAACGTTTATGAGCCAACAACAACGCACATTAGAGATTTTACTGACTTGTTAATAAACTATTACAGCATAACCGCTCAAGGTAATGATGGAGACGATGACGTGGATGAGCTAAATGTATCTCACATCCAAGGTGATGGTGATGATTCACAGAAGAGGAAGAAGAGCGATAAGGTAGAGGAGAAGGACGAATCTCAAAACCATGATGATGATGGCGACGAATCACGGTTCAAGAAGAAGAAGAAGACCGATTAAGGACGTTATTAAATAAAAATGATTATAATAATAATAATATAATATTTTCAAACGTTAAGCTGTTAATAAACTTGTTTTTCCTAACGGTGCTCCCCCGTCTTGATTCATGTTTGCAGCTTTACGAGTTTTCGCGTTAGCGTGTTTTCGTTTGTGTTTCGATTTCGTTTTCAAGTTAGTTTAAAACTGTTTTCCTTTCGGTGCTCCCCGTCTTGATTCATGTTTGCAGCTTTACGAGTGTTTTCGCGTTAGCGTGTTTTCGTTGTGTTTTCGTGATTTGCGTGTTTCGTGTTTGTTCGTTTTCGTGTTTGCGTGTTTTCGCTGTTTTTTCGTGCTTGTGTTTCGGTTGGTGTTTTTAGTTTGTGTTTTGTGTGTGTTTGTTCGTGTGTTTCGTGTCAGCGTGTTTTCGTTCTGTGTGTTTTTATGCTTGCGTGTTCTCGTTTGCGTGTTTTCGTGCTTGCCTATTTTCGAGTTAGTGTGTTTTCGTTCTGCGTGTTTTCGTTTGTGTGTTTTCGTGTTTGCGTGTTTTCGTTTTGTGTTTGT